>RJWM01002976.1:0-119376 GCA_004363535.1 Dasyprocta punctata | reverse complement strand
CAACAAGGCACCAAGACTGCAAGCAAAAGCTGAAGCTGGACTTTAAAGGCTGAGATCTGTGTGAGGCCACAGGAAGGGCTGGTGATTGTGGGGTGGGTGATCACTTCTACTCACAGTGGCTTATATAACATATTTAATAAATTTCAAATGCCAATGACCTTGAAAGTAAGCTAGATGTTCCCTTCTAAAAATGTTAATGATCTTACAAATCAGATGTTTGTTGCACAGGGTTACTCTTTCATCTTTAAAAGTAATAAGGCAGTACACAGTATGTAGTTCTGTTACCCAGTCAGTTCTTTGAAAGTGGGATTTGACTGCAAATAGCATCATCTGATTATAGCTGAGAAATCTAACGGGGGCACCAGATCATAACTAAAATTGGAGCACAACTAGAAATGTGCCCCAATTTCTTTTTCAAGACACGTTCCATCTCTTGGGTCCTCCTTCCTCTGAAGCCGGGTAGGTAAACTGGCAAACACGTCCACTTGTTGACCAGGTTTCCACTAGCTAGCCATGCCATCCTTGCTGAAACAAGAGCTCCTGCTGCTGGCAAGTGTGGAAGCTGGAGTGAGAATCTTCCGGGATGCAGCTTGTGGTAGTCTGGGAGGCCAAGAAGATGCAAGGAGCAGTGACGAGGCCTCAGAAGAGGGCCCGGTCTCCCCAGGGTGCTTTTTCTGAATCCTTCACCTCCTGCATAACACACTTAGTTGTCAAGGGCCCAATTCTCCCAAAACCTCAGTTAGAGATGAATACCTTTGCTCCAGAACTGAATCACCGTGAAAACAAAACGCTGCAGTCTACTTGAGATCTTTTTTTTGTTGTTGTTCTGAGTAAAATTTTTATTGAATCTCTCAAATATTGCCAAGATATAGTTTTTGCAAAAGGGGGAAAAATAGCTAACAAACAAATTCAACATGGGAGCTCCCTCTGCTGGTCTGCAGTAGGCTGATATGTGACAAACACATTCCCAGAGACAAATCTAATTTGCTGGAGAAGTGGACAAAAGACAGGTGTGTTGGGCTTTGCCTCAGGAGAGAAACACTAGAAGAAAAAAAAAATCCATGTCTCAAAACAAAGCATAACATTGCTAAGAAAACCAAAATTACTTAGAAGACTCTCCAAAAACATTACAAAATTTCTAAGACAAAAACTGAGTTATTCTCTATAGGGAGAGGCTCCACCTGGGGCTCCCCTCAATGTTCTACCTCCAGTTAGTAAGATTCTCTGATGCCCTTGGGGTGCAGTTAAGATGCTGATTCTTTGCCTCCAAGTCTCTTCTCACAGACTTCCCTTTTACTTAAGAGAAAAAAGTTCCAAGGAGTCACTGGAGTGAAGCCTCTCCAAAATGTCATTAAGGAGCAAGTCTCTGGTGAGCCAGCACCTCAGGGTGGAAAGAGACAGGCCTAGGCCTGGTTCTGGTCATGGTAGAGCCACTGTGACCTTGGGCAACTCCATCTTCTCTGGTCTGTTTCCTCATCTGTAAAATGGGTCATACTGACTCATCTGTAAAGTTTCTACCTGTTCACTCTGAGTTCCAAAATGGAAAAATTTAAACGACCACATCTGTTTATGGCTCTTCGGAATATAGAGTCCAATGCTGCACTGGGAATGATTCCAAATAAGAAGTGGATCTCATTGATCCTGGATGAGAGTTCAACCAAATCTAGGACTGACGTAGCAGAGAAAAGTGCACTCCAGGCTAGGAAAGACTCATGATCAAGGAAGAGCTCCCAAGGGAAGGTGCCATGTGGGCAATGCATCCCATTAAGTCAGGTGGCTGAGTCCACCTAACCTTGCAATGTTTCCCCTTCCTTCCTTACCATGGTGTAGGGTTTCTAAACTCTTTAAGACTCTGTAGGTCCTTCTCTTACCATGTCCCCAGAATAACTTCTGCTTTCAGCTGTGTTATATGAATGAAGCAAGAACAGATGTCATGGTCCAAAGACACCATTCCCAGTCTTTTCTGGTCACTGTGAAGGCTTTGCTGTTGACTTATCAAAGCCATAATATTCAGAAGACTGCAAAACCTTGCGGTTTCCTGCTATTTATCAACAGCCTTAACTGGCATCTAAAGCCATCATCCATAGATTGGAAGTGGGCAGGGAAAAAAGGGGTTTTCTGGTTGTACCTTGTCACGTACGAAGTTATCTGCAGCCTACAACAGACCTACTGTGGACCCAGCAGAAGACAGTCACAGGTTTACCTTTAGCTCTCTTTCCTGTCATCTGCCAGCTGGGAGGGTCCAGAGCACTGACATGGGCAGAACGTGGCAAAGCAGCAGGGGAAAGAAAAGTAGAAGGCACAGCTAATCCTCTGCTCTATTTTCAATGCCAAGTTCCCTCGTCACTACCATTTCCATTTTCCTTCAAATGCAGTATTTTTCTGCTTCCTTCTCCCAACAAAGGGCAATCAGTACTGGAGCCCAGGCTCCAAGGCCGCTGGCCTACATGAGCCTGGGTGTGCTGGGAGAGAGGCTCCCGGAAGCCAGGTCACCAATGTAGGCAGAAAGCACTGGCAACTCAGCTGAGAGAACAGAGGGACGCTCAGCCAACAATGCTCTTGACCCACGGCTTTCCAGATCCCTCCTGGGGGCTGCTTATAGTGTCTTAACACAGTTTTGGACAACAACAAAGTGTTTTAGGTCAGAAGGAAAGAGTTTCTGGGAAGATGTTAATTTCATCCAGCCTTATAAACAAACACTAAACAAAATAAACCAAAACTCCACCTATCCAACCAACAATTTTTTAAAAACTAGGCTCAGTGACACATGAGCTAAGAAAGATGGAATTTATACTCTTTCTACTTATTTCCTATTCATCACTCTCTGCAGGCCAAAGAATGAGTGGTTATTTCCAAAGGCAAATCTTAACAATGATTACTACTACTTATACTAAAAGCAAAGCTCCAGGGAGAGAGGAAGTGTTAGTATCCAGATTGTCATCATTGGGGAAAGACAAGGGAGTCTGTTTATGAAACTCAAGCTATTCTTAACTAAGAAAGTGAGTCACAAGAGAAGCTCTACCTTGACCTATAATTACATTCTAGACACTATATTGTATCTTTGTTCTGGAGTTTCTGAAACATGGAGTAAGGAAACTTTTATCTTTCCTGTAATATATAACAGCACAGTCCTTCTCCTGGAACTCCTCTTTGATCACTAGATCCTCATGGAACGTGAGAGCACAAGTCTCGCTATGCACAGAAACATACAGACCAACAATACTCTGCTTCCAGTGCATGCCCTCCTCGGCAGCCCATCCACATGACAAGGAATGCACATCTAAGCTCCAGGGATGCCCTCGAGCTAGCTGGGAGCCAAGGAGGTAACCTCGCCTCAGTCCCTTGTGTGTGAGATGAGGGTGAGATCATTAAGGGAGACAGACATCAGGCAGTGGGTGGTATCATTGCTGTAGACGGTCCTCATAAGTCCTGGAGGGGTGTCAGCTTGATGTAAGGGGATCATTCATTTCCTGAAGGTGGTTCTGTTAGCTGGATAGGTGTTAGTTGTATGGTGTGCTCTGGGGAACCAGGTCTGGAAGGACTGGTGGTGGAGTGAGTGAAGTCGTGGCCGATGGGTATAAATTACCTGAGCATGCAGTGAAGCGGGATAGGTGAAAGCAGGAGGAGGTAGAGCAGGCGCTAACTCCGCTGGGTACAGAGGGTACGGGGCCCACACTTCAGGGCTACTGGGGTAAAGTGCAGGCACTGTGAGCTCATCTGCAAGAAAAGAATAAGGGAAGAGTTAGTGGTTACCAAATAGTTGGTTTCACATCAGAAAACAAAATACCCAGTAACCCTTGAGCCCCAGTCAATGCCAGAAGTCACATTATGCTTGTTCTTTTAAAAAACCTGTTGGCTTCAGTTCTCCAAACTCTAAATAAGGGAATAAAACATACAAAATAAACAAGGCAACAACAAGCATCTGCTGCTGGGCTAGCCTGCTGAGGTCTCAGGCCTGGGTTCCGCCTTGAACACTGCTCTCTTCTAACTACAGCCAGGGAACCCGAGGGCAGTGGGAATTTTCTGCAAAGAACAGAAAATGTGATCCTCTGAGGAATGGACGGAAGACAGCCACCAGGAACAATCCCATGAGAACCTTTTGCAGTGTCTCTAGGACAACAATGTTACTGGCAGGACCCCACAGACTAGAAGAACGGAAGATTTTTCTGTTTATACATATAGTTACTATTGACAAACCATGATCAAATATTTCCCATTTAGCCCTCAAAAGTACAGGAACAAACGTTAGGACCAAAGGACATTTAAGAGGTTAAAACTTCAGATGAGAGAAGTGAAAGGAAGAACCCAATTAAAGTTAAGCTCCAGGGGCTGGGGATAGAGCTCAGTAGCACAGCACCTGCCTGGTAAGCGCGAGGCTCCCGAGTTTGACTCCTTCTACCAAAAACAAAACAAAACCAAGTTAAGCTCCATAAAGATGCAAAGAACACTTATAGTTTCTATTTAATTTGACTATTTTCCAGGGAAAAAAAGTTACCCACAATGCCAACTGCAAGGGCTCAATCCGTACAGCTCCAGGTCCACACAGGTTAAGTGCGGTTTGCCAGATTGAAGGGCAAGTGCCTGGGCCTCCCAGTGAAGCCGGAAACATCCCATTAAAAGTAACGGCAAGCACACGCACATATTTCTCAGCAAAAGCAAAAATAACATCAGTCAATAGTTAGGAATCTGGACCCTGTGAAGTGGCAACCTCAACTTGTGCTTTTATCACCTGTCAAAATCTGAAATCAAGGAAGCTTTCCAGGACTGCTCAGGGAGTCAGGAAAGCTGACTGGATAAAGCCATTAGTTACTGCCATTTAGGACTCTCAAGAAATCTACAAGGCAAGCAGCCCAAGGTCAACAGAGTCAACTGCAACCCTTTCTACCTCCAAGAAGTCAGTCAAGCACTGACGTGTCTCTCATCCTGCCCATGCTGAGAAACTTTATTTTCAGTAAAGGAAGGAGACCGAGAAATAGCAAGCTGCTTGGTTGGGTGTGATGTGGGGATTGTTCTCTGGCAGTGGGGAGGAACCTGTGGCATACATGTGTGTTGGAGCTGTTTGTTATCACTGACAGCTCTCAAACGTTTGCTGTCAGTGTACTCTTTGGCACAACCAGGAAGTAGCAGGGCCTGTAGATCAGGTAGGCAAGGGGTAAGTGGGATTAGCACAGCAACCTGCCTAGCAAAAGCTTCTCAAAATGTGGTGTTTGCGGGAGCCAACAACCACGTTTTGCCCACTGAGAGGGCAGTTGTGTGTTTCCAGAGCTAACAAGATGCCAGCAATATGGCTTAATATACTGCGGCTGGTTGCTTTCCCTCCTCAAAAAGGCAGTTAAAGTACTCTTAGGGTCTGAGGATGGGAACACAGACTGCTTCTATACTGAAGTTGGAGAGGCCAAACCATGAGTGGACTGTCAGTTCTTACTTAGGCAGGAAACATCAGCAACCAAAATTTCTTTAAAACAATCAGATCCACACTACACTTCAGGTTCTAAGGTATGCAGCTGTCTGTAGCTTACAGCTCAGGAAACCCCTCAGAGGGGCTGAGAGACAGCTTCACAGCCCCCTGTGTTTCCTGCTGGGATGCGACCATATGCTTTCCATTAGAGCAATTCTTGTGGGAGCCCAGCTAGTGGAAACTAACTGCTGCCAGGACCTGGGCCTTGGATTTTGAACAAACAACCACTCTCAGCAATGGCAAGCTATTATTGTTGTTGTTATTGTTATTTTAGCTACTAGGCTATTTTAAGACATTCTGAGACTTATAAAAAGTCAAGAGAATCTCAGGCTCTGGTACTCTGATCTCTAGCCCATGTGTGCCTGGCTGCTCCATGACAGCTGATAAACCAAACTGATTCAACTGGTGAAGCCAGGAGAGCAAGCGTGTTCAGCCCACAGTCTGGCAGCAGTCCTGCCTCAGCTTCCTAGCAAGAACTGGCTAACTTGGGGTTGGGGGTGCTTCATTTGATAAGGGGATGGGGGGTTGCTTCCTTCAGAAAGTAGAAAATGAAGAACATGTCTTTTAAGATATTTGGGTCTAAAGAGAGAAATACTGAAGATAAGGTGGAATCAGGTTTCAATCTTGGTCTGACTGGTAGAATTTATTATTTCCAGACCATTTCACATTTTTATCTGAAATATTACTTCCCATTAGGTCTATACTAATGCTTGTGTACAACTTCCTGGTTAACATTTGCACAAAACCTGGCCCAGTGGAACAGCAGCTGCTTTGAAATCTCTTAAACTCAAAGCTGCAGAGCGGTGGCACAGTAGTGAGTAAAGCAGAGGTCTAAACGAGGTGAAGGTGACTTACATTTGATGAACCCCTGGTTGTCATCCCTCTCTCCTTTCCTCCCTCATGAAGGAATCAATCTGTGGTTAAGGTTAACGTCAAAGAGTGCACAGCCAGGTGAGGATTAACCTGCGAACCAGTCCTCCCAGGGGCGTGCATTTCAGTTTGAGGCCCAGAACTCTCCTAAACATATGCAGAGAAGAGGCCAGGAGGCGGAATGAGCCTTCTACATATTGACACCCTTTCTGGCTGCTAATAATGTGTCTTAGGAAAATGAAAAGCTAAAAAGTAGGTTTTCCTCAAGCCAAGCCCTTCATAGCCACTGGCTACCCAAATGAAGGGCGGCTGGGCTCTAATGGGGTTCACCTCCTACCTTGCTCAAGGTTGCTTACAGGGAAGGACCTGCTGCCCAAGACCCAGAGGATAGAATGGGGTTCAATGCATGGAAGTGGGGGATATTCCTCTGGACAGAAGAGGCTCTTGATCACCCAGGGTTGCCCAAGCCCCAGGGAGGAGAGAGGGGGAGACCAGGAGGCCAGGGGCCGGGGCCGGGGCCGTTTTGTGAAAGCTAATCCCACCTGCAGAGAAGCAGGGCAATCCTTTCCCTTGGCCAGATATCCCTCCAGCCTTTCTCCTTTTGCACTTTTGGAGGGTGATGTTGTAGAGGGCTCACAATATACATCTGAGTAGGCCTATTTCTCAGCCAGAGAATATGCAACCAGAAGAGTTAAAACTGGATTCTGACAAACAATGACTGAAACTTCCAACTCTAGCCCCCAATCCTTCTGAAAGAAAAGGACTGCAGCCCAAGGAAAGTTTGTGCCTAAAGAGGTATGGGAGATTGTCTCATCTGCCTTTTCTTTTACAGGAGGAAACAGAAACTGAAAGGGGAAGCTTAGTGTCCAAAGTCTTAAAGAGAAACAAGGAAAACCCTTAACTGACTTAAGGTCCAGAAACTTCAAATCAGTATCTATTCTGTCTCTGAGACACTTCTACTTGAAAATATTCCACAACAACCTCATGTTCAACACACCTCACACTCAAAAATTCTGTCCAATAGCCTGCCTTGTTCCTTTCAAATACAAAGATGTCACCTTTTCCCAAGTGCCAAAGCCAAAGACCCTGTAGTAACCTCAGTCTCCCTCAAATTTGGTCTTTCACCAGGGTCCATCTGAAATGTCATTATCATCCACTTTGATTTTAATCACCAACGTTGGATTACTGAAAAGGCCTACTCTAGTTCTACACCTTGAAAACTAAAAAATACACACTTCATCCCAGCACAAAAAAAAAAAAAAAAAAAAAAAAATCAACCAACCAACCAATGAACCAATCCTAAATCAGGTCAGGCTCCCTTTTAAACCTGTCCTGTGAGGAGCCCTCACTAACCTCAGGACAGCATCCAACTCCTCGTGGGTCTCAGCCTACAGGACCCCACGTAGCCTGGCCTTTGCCCTTGCCCTGGTGTCATCTGGCTTTCTCCATGGGCTAGGATCACCATTTTCATTGTTTGACCACATCTGCTTCTCTCCCACCTCTAGACCTCCCACAGGTTGCTTCTCTTGCCAGGGACATTCTGCCTTCCAGTCACCTAGCTTAACTCTTCATCACTTGGATGCCACTTCCTTGAGGGCCTTCCCCTGGCTCCAGTGTGTGCTGCAGCCTCTACACTCCCTGCACCACTGTGGTTACCTCCTGGGCAGTAAGCTCTTACACTTGCTTACCCAGTGAATTACATTCCATCCTGCCTTCTGAGGTAGGAAAGATCAAACTGCAGATCAAGGCTATTCCCTTGAGAGATAAATTTGCACATAAGGGCACCAGGATGTAAAATCTCACAGTTCCACTTACAGTGTGTCTGAACTGGCAGGACAGCGGAGTGTTCTGTCACACAGTTCAGAGCTCCTTCGGTACTCCCACTGCAGGTGCTGATGATGGGGGCCTGAAATGCAGGGGGTCTTTATCTCTAGCTTGTAGCATACTCAATTCACTAGGACTCAGGGACTGAGCATACACAGAGGACATGGCTGGTAGGTGACCAACACGGCCAGGAAAAATAACAGCCATGACACAGAAAGGCCCAAACATAATGAAAAAATTCACTTCATAGGAAAACATTTTGTGAAATAAGAAAAATAAATCAAGGATTCTGCTAGCAATCTCCTACCGCTCACATACCTCTAGCAAGTAGCTGGCCCATGCCTGTTAAGAAAACTCTTCAGTGTTCAGGCTGATGAGACTCCCTCTGAAGGACTTGCCTATCACAACAAGCTCCTCTGAGGATATTGCCAAGTCTAAGGCTTGGGACAGTCACCATGGCCCAGGGCAATGCACACTTGCTCCTGCCATGTGTTGAACAGTGTCGCCCCAAATTCACATTCACCTGGACCCTCATAACATAAGCTTGGTTGGAGAGAGGGTCTTTGTAGACGTAACTATTTAAGGGTCTTGATATGATGGAAACAGAAATTGGAATGATGTGCCTACAACCCAAGGAATGCCAATGACTGCTATGAGCCACCAAGAGTTAGGAGAGAGGCTCAGAGAGATACTGCTTCCCTCCCACGGAAACCAACAACGCTGATCTCTTGTTTTCAGTCTCTTCCCTGCAGCCTTTCTCTCCTAATGCCCTTTCCTGGAGCAGTGGGTTTGAGCCTGCTCAAAGGCAAGTGCATAAAGCCAGTTTGACAAAGAAATTGCAAAAGCCTGTTAGATTTGCTTGATTTGCTTGGCTCAAGGTCTCCTGTTGTGCAGTCACTAACTTTTTGTTGTCCTCTTTCCAGTCCCACTGCTTTCTTACTGCCCGTTGGTCAATTCCAAGAAACACTACAAAGCAATCATAGTTTTAAAAGCATCTGATTCCTCATCTGCGAGGTGAAGGGAATCCACAGCACGCACAGGAAGGAAACTGTCCCCACAGGGACATAGGTTAGTACTTTTATTTATTCTTGGTCGTTCTGTTGGGAGATTTTCATACGTCTTCTATGGCCTGCAGCGACAGGGATCAGAGTTACCAGTTTCCCCAGCCAAGTCCATTTCCATTTTAATACCTATGTGGCCCTGTCTTCATTGCCTAAGTACTGCAACCAGCCCAGGGTGTTCACAGAAGCAATGTTTCTGCAAGGTTCCCTAATTGTAGTCATATAAACAGCATCAGAACTTGTGCTCAGCCCCACTCTGCTGGAGACTTTCTCAGCCTCACAAAGGATTTACCTTGTTCCGTCACACTCCTAACTGGCACAAAGTAGGCACTCTCGAAAACACCTCCTGAAGGTGTGTTCTCTCCCTTTGACACAATGCAGCCTTTGTTCCTCTTTTTCTAGTCCAGAATTGTACTGGCCAAGCATGTATTTTGCCTGTATTGTTGCCCCAACAGCCATTTCCACTTATGAAAAGAGTGCAAAGGGATCCTAACGTTGGACAGGAGAGTGGCTATTGTGTGTTGTTCTTTGTTATCAGGGTTCGAACTCACAACCTTGTGCCTGCCAGGCAGGCACTTACGCCACTGAGATAAATCCCTGGCGAGCACTGTTCTTTGGAACTATTCACACAGTGAATGGTGACAGTAAGGGTACTCACACACTCATAAGTTCTTACTTGTTTCATCTCTAAAATGTCCTTGTGAGGTAGCTCTATCACTTCTATCTGTGAAATGGGAACTGGTAACTTAGCATGACACTAAGTGACTGGCCCACAGTCATGTAGCAGAGGAGCCCAGGCCCTACTATGCAATGCAGGCTGAATCCACTTGCGGGGGTTCAGTCTCACCTCACCAACAGACACCTTCCCTCAAACCATGAGGCTTAACTTCTAAACCAAGTTAGAAAAGAGAGACCAGACCTTTAACCACCACCATCACCACAAAACCAATTACTTCAAGATGAACAAATAGTATAGGAGTTGCACGTGGAAAAGATGACATTCCTGATTTACTCTACCAGGCCATGGTGATACCTAAATTAGTATTTCTTTTAGATCTATAATAAAGAAAAGCATTATCTATGAGGCAATTTTGACACAAATTCTATAAAATCTTGTTGAGAGATGTTCTATGCATAAAACCAAGCAGTAAAGGGAAAAAGAACAAAAGAAAAAGTGCAAGTTTGGGTCAGAGGGACACAGGAAAATGTCAATGCTTCACTGACAGGACTAGAGGGTGCAGAAAGGGAAGAAAAGACAATTCTTGTAACATTTAAAGAAATGGTGTTTCAAGGGCGGGGATCTAGGTGAGTGGTATAAGTGCATGCTTGGCAATCACAAGGTCATGAGTTCGATCCCTGGTACCAACAAACAAACACACACACACACACACACACACACACACACACACACATTGTACTGAAAGAAATGGTGTTTCCCACAAAATTTTCAAGTATTCAACTCCTCTGGCACATATGTGTTGCTTGGTGAGGGACACAAGTCAGCATGGGAAAGACGAAGTTACCATTTTAATAAAACTGCCGCTTGTGTACATCGCTATCTAGCGTTAAAAAAGCCATCACCCACAGTGCGATTTCATTCACCTCTGAGGTCCGGAGTGCCAGCCTGTGTGCGTGCCCCTTACTGTGTCTCCAATGCCCACAACGCTATGCGTTATCCAGCAGACATTCCCCAATGTCCAGGTGGCATGCTAGGCATAAATTTATAAGTGCATCTCTTTTCTTCTTGAAATAAATTCTAAAAGTGGAATTATTGTCTAAGGGAGAAGTATTTTTAAGGATCTCAATATATCTTGCAGCGTTTCAGTATACATGCCCAAAAGAAGTATTTGTTTTTACCAACTTTTAATAGGACAATACTTGGAAGAATCATTACCAAGAAAACTAAACTAACACTTGTATAAGCAAAAAGTCTCTGTTATTTAAATTCATTTTTTATTATTAGGGTATGTTTGTGATACACAATAATTACATTCATTTTGGAGAACAGCTACACACAGGTACTGCACTTTGATCAGTTCCCCCTCCTCAGTCCCATTATTTGCCTGTACATGTCTTTGATAGTTAATGAAACTGAACTAATGAATTTTCAGTTGCTTGGTTGGAACAGCACTACCGGAAAGTCTTTATGAAGGCATGCTACTCTCTTGAAAATTCACAATAGCAGATCTAACCCTAACCCAGCTCCCATTATACTTTCTGTGCCCTGACCATCACACTAGCCACTTCCACTTTTTCCATGTCATCCTCCTTCACCCAAATGTAACCTGCTATCCCTAGCATCTTGTCTGCCACATGAAAGATACTCCACAAAACTTAGCTATATTTAACATACATTACCAGGAGCCGGCAACATACAATGAGTGAGAGCAACTAACCCAGAGAACTGTATATAACAAGATGATCTACAGTTTAGCACAGTTGCTTGACTTTTTAGAAAATATTAAGCTTAAATCTGCAAAGGTCCTGTTTTTGATTAAACGGTAGAACTTCCCCTCACCCCTAGCCCTGTACACAGGATTCAACTTCAGGACTTTACAACGCACTGTAACTCCAGCCCTTTCTTTATTCTGAGAATAAACAGTAAGTTGCTCAGGCTAGACTTCGAACTTGTGATCCTCCTATTTCTGCCTCCCAGACGGTTGGCAATTATAGGGATCTGTCACCATGCCAGGCTGAAACTTTAAATAACTTGTCAATTTTTGTGGCTTAAAAAATTACCAGTTTTATAGCAACCGACATTGACAAAAAGATCTGGAGAATGAGAACTCCAGAATGTGCTGCAGAGTACAATTCACAGAAATCCAGACACACAGCGCAGTGGTCTACTGGCCATGTGAGCAACTCCTGAAAGGTGCCCAGTGTCTGAACTGAGTGCTGGCTTGCTGTGCACTTCACCCTCCAGCTCTGCAATGATTCTCCATCAAAGCTCACAGGCTGGCTGCAGGCTACTTGCCCTTGACTGATCCACAGAAAAGGTCAAGAACATTGACGAGCCCCTGGCTGTACTTATCCTGGCTGCTCAGACTGAGGAAGCAAAGGTAAGACCGGTAGGTGGGCCACACTGACAGAGCTGTTACCCACCCCTGCTCTTTCTCTGGTTCTAACTTATGTCCAATCAACTCTGGTCTATAGTCTGTTGTTCTGAAAATAATTCTGAGTACATGTGAGTGGCCATAGCAAAAAGGTGCATGCATCCTTCACAGAACTCAAGAAAACCTGTCCATCTTTATGTACAAAACAAAAAATAGGTATGATCTTTTGTTCACATTCTGCAGCCCAAAGAGACCTTCCCATTTTGGAGGGAAGAAGATCACAAACTAAAAATTGTCAGTCTTAAAATAGATGACAATAATCCACTGGAGTGAAATATCATCATCTCTACAAATGTCTCTGCCTCTATCTTTCCCATTTCCTAAGATATTATAATTCATACTCAAAATTTTAAATTAAAAATGCAATTAGAAAATTGAGCCAATCTTTTAAACTGCAGAGCAAGTTGGGAGCATTAGTTATCATCTTGAGTTCTAGATGGTCTGAGCTCTCTACCCCAATACCACAACCCACTGCTCTGACAAAGCAGGGTATCTTCTCCTCCCCTACCGGCCAGGATGCAGGGCGCTGAGACACATCTGACTGCAGCCAGGGAACGCGCTGTGGCCACAACAAGGTCCACCGGAGGCAGGAGTACAGCTGTCGCATCGATCTTGTGATCAGTGTCAAAACTCCATGCACGAACATCAAGATGGTTTCTGCAACTACTCCTACCCTCACTCTGTAGACTACTTAGGGAAAGGAAGATACAAAGTAATGACATTTAACCTCATGGTGTGAAATAATGTTTGATCATCACCATCACTGTGCTCAAGAGAGTATCCTTCCCACTCCTGCCCTCTACATGACAGCATGTGTCTGGAACACCAGTACTCTAGGAGGCTAAAGCAGGAACATACCAAATTCAAGCCTGACCTGGGCAACTTGGTGATTAAGACTCTGTCTCAAAACAAACAAACAAACAAACAAACAACTCTCAGCCTCAAAGCAAAAACCCTGAAAAAGAGGCCATGGATTTGATATAGCTCAATGCAAAGATTAAATCCTTAGTATCCCACCTCTATCCCCCAGAAGAGTAGGAGAAACAACGACACTGGTATGTTCATGATTAGAGAACATGGTTAGAAAACTTCAAGGCATATCCATTTAACGAGTCTCTACAAAATTGAGGCCAATGTTTTTACACTTATTTAAGGACATCTAAAACACTGAGACATGGTGGGTAGGGGGCTGGAATATGCTTAATGTCTAAAGGTCTTTTTAAATGATGTTTCTGCCTTGGAGCCAACGTACCATGGACTGAATCCCTTAAACCAAGAGCCAAATGAAGCCTCTTTTCTTTTAAATTCTGGGTGGTGGGTTTCACATCCCAGTGCTAAGTAAACTGACTATTACAGCTGGTTTACCTTTTTGTCAGTTTTGTAGTTCTTTGTATATTTTGTATATTAGCCTTTGTTTGTTGCTTATGTTGCTTATGTAAGAACTTCTATGTGGGTTCTCTTTTTCAGTGCCTTTTAGTAAACTAAGGTAAAATATTTTTTTAAAACTATGTTAATATGTACTTAGCAACAAGAATATGTATTTTGCACTTAGGTGTTATCAAATCCTTCACACACAAAACATATCAATTAACCAACTCTAAGTCTTTTGAGCTAAGGTACTAGTCTTTTCACGTTATGGGTGAAGAATTCAGTCTTGCAGAGTTTTAGTGACTTACTCCAGGTCATACAACAGCTCACAAGGGAAGATGGAGGGACGCTATCTCAAGAATCTGCTTCTAGAGTCTAATTTCTGGTGGAGGCACTGCTACTTACAAACTGTTCGTTTACTGTATTTTCTTAAAGTTAGAATGCAAATTGTATTCTTAAAACTTAAAAAAAAAAACAATTTTATATATTTGAAATAATTTAACCTAGTTTGGTTTTGGCAGAATACCGAAAGTGATGTAGAAAGTAAACATTATACTGTTATTTAGCTGTGAAAATAAATTTCACAGCATAGCTGGGATTGGTGGCACATGCCTGGAATTCCAGCACTGTGGAAGGCTGAGGCTTAGGAGGGTGAAGAGTTAATCTCCAGCCTGAGCAATTTAGCAACTTAGTGATATACTGTCTCAAAAATAAAATACAGAAAGGACTGGAGATGTAGCTTAGTGTGAAGGACCTGGTTCAGTCCCTAGTACTCTAAAAACAAACTCCAAACATGCCCACAGCATCTCTTTTAAGCTTGGGTATGGAATGCTTGCTTGTCAGTCACCAGGGCCTCAGCAGAACCATGCTGATCCTTAAGACCACTTAATATCTCCCTGTGTTAAGGTGTTTCAATCACTTGCATGTGAAAAGTCTCAGTTTCAACTACTGGGAAGCCCTCAGAAGATCTGAAGTGGTCTCTTCACAGGTTACAAAGTTGCTAGTATGCAGAAATCTCAGGAAAGGGGCTCCTAATTCCATCTCCTATTGATTCTCTTCTTAGATTCACTGTTTTATAATCTGGTAAATACCCATTCTTTATTCTTCCAGTTCTAGTTCAGGGCAGGATGATGAGCCACAGAATGGCTTGCTATGCTGGCTCCTGCTGAGCTCCTGCTGAACTGGATATATACTGCTGAACCCAGGTACAGTGGGGAGAAGAACACATGGAAAAACATCTAGTTGGAAATTGAACTCTGTATGATTTTCACAGTGACAAGTTATTAGGAAGATGTGATGTGTCATGTGAAAAATGTCTGAAGAGCTGTGAATTCAGAGCCAGCAAATGGTCACTGGAAAGGGTATGGACAAGAAAAGCACAAGTGATCTTCCTGCGTCAACCCTACACGCGAGCCATTCACAATGTACGCCCATGCTGGTGAAAGAGGCTCAACGCATGGCCCTGGAAATTCAAACCAGCATTTCCCTCCTTAAAGTCTTTTGGCTCCTGGCTGTGGAACCACAAAAAACTTACCTAACCTCTCTAAGCTTGTTACCTTAGGTAAAAACAAATTGATCCCCTAGGTTTATTATATAAATTAAATGACAATAGGATGCCTTAATTAAGTTAAATGAGATGAGTGGGAGGCAGGCGTGGTGGTGCAGGCCTGTAATCCCAGCACTCCTGAGGTTGAGGAAGGAGGATCATTTTGAGTTCAAGAACAGCCTGAACTGCATAGTCTCAAAAAAATAGGGCTGGGGCCGGGCGTGGTGGCGTACACCTTTAATCCCAGCACTCGGGAGGCTGAGGTAGGAGGAACGTTGTGAGTTCGAGGCCGGCTTGGGCCACAACGTGAGCACAAGGCCAGCCTGAGCTACATAGTGCGACCCTGCCTCAAAAAAACCAGGGCCGGGAGTTTGGCTCAGCAGCTTAAGCGCCTGTCTGGCAGGTGCGAGGCTGCGAGTTCGATCAAAAAAAAAAAAAAAAATAGGGCTGGGGATTTAGCTCAGTGGTGTAAGTGCCTGCCTGGCTGGTGTGAGGTTGTAAGTTCGATCCCTGGTACCAAAAAAAAAAAGAGAGAGAGAGAGAGAGAGAGAGAGAGTGATGAACGGGTACACACTGTTACATACAACAGTAACGATGTTTCAGTAATCTAAGAAAGGAGAGGAAGACACAATCTGCGGGGATATAATTAACGTAGTGTGTTCTGTAGGGATTCTATCCTCTGTACAAGTAATGCCTCAATTGATCAATCAGATAGATTATCTCTGTATCTTCTGGGAGAAGGTGGTAGGGAGGGCTGCTTTGGAATTCAGCCCTCAGCTACTTCTCCGTTTAACTCAGTTTCTGCCTCATTCATGTTGTTAGCTCTTTTTTTGATCGGATAAGCTGATGATTACTAATAAGACAGAGCTTTATTAACTATATGGGTTTTCTTCCTATAAGCAGGTTTCCTTTAAAAACAAGGCTCCTTGCCCTCCTGCTTTGCCAGAGGAAATAAGATCTACTCAAGAGGTCCATTTTATTAAACAACTGCTGAAAAGCCCCTCGTGCCTCTGGTCTACACTTCCCTTAGCACCTGCCCTGATCCCGTGTCACGAGAAGCCCTGGCTCTGCCTGGCCATACTGCAGGCTCCTTTCCGCTCCATCTCTAGGCCTTATAAAAATCAGAGATTTTACCACAAGTTTAAGAACATAAACAAAAGCATGGATTTTAATTATGCAGGAGGTTAAAAGACATACTGTTGAGGTTCAAAGTAATACAAACAGCAAAAACTTGGCAAATGTTCACATAAACAGCACCCCACTTCCAGTCACCCACTCCTGAGGACTGGACTCTATCTCGGGAAGCAAGTGACAGGCAGCGTTGATTTAGGAAAAGAGGGCACCCTAACCTGGTCAGAGACACTGAAGTACAGGCAGACCTACTTGAGCACTTTAGGCTAAGTGAGTGCCTACGTTTCAGGGCGTGCTAAGTATTCCAGCTCTTTCAGATCACTGGTTTGGAACGAGATTACTGTTCTACTCTGAAAGGTGACCTCATCACATGGAACCTTTTCTGGTTTCATTCTCACACAAAGCCAGGGAGATGGGGGAAGGAAAGTCAGCAGGAAGGATGGTTAATTTTGTCAGGACTTCTGAGGTTTGGTGGGAATAAAAGGAACAAAATAATTTCTGAAGTTTTTTCAACTCCCCAAACCTAGGCACTAAATACTATTATATACAGCAGAGGTATCTCAGCCACCTCGATATGGCAAGGGTTCCCACAAATCTAGAACTGACACCTGGTTACCATTATGAAGACGGCCTTGCATTTAAAAAATGGGGAGGGCAGGGCAGGGGATCTAGCTTAGCTGCACTGCACCTGCCTGGCAAGCGCCAGGTCTTGAGTTCCATCCCCAGTACCACAAAAAAAGGGTGGGGGAGGCCTTGCTTCAAATGTAGAGGTATTGCCACTGAATATGGTGATATAAAAGACCTATGTTTACAAATGTAGAAAGATGTGTACAAAAAAGTACAAAGCAAAATGCATTACAGAACAGTATGTATTGTGTAATCCTATTAATATGCATACAATTTTGCATGAGGAAGTAACACAATATTCTATATGCAGATCTAACTTTCAGTCCCCTGGCCTGCTTTTATCAGGCGTGTAACCCTGGGTTATAGTAACTTCACTCAAGCCGAATTTCCTCATGAGAGGAGGAAAAGGAAGAAAAAATAAAAACAATAATAGTAGTAGTAATAGTTTTCACTATATTATTATTTTTGTGTCTTTTGCTTTTGAGATATGGTCTTGCCTTATACTCCCAGTTGGCCTTATGCTTGCTATGTAGCCCAGGTTGGGCTTGAACTCCCATGCTTCCTGCCTCAGCTTCCCAAGGGCTGGAGTTACAGGTGTGTGGCATCATGCCTGGATGTTTTCAGAGGATTTGACAACAATTAGCTAAGACAGATAACATTTACATATCAATTATGTCTTAATAGTGGATTCTATATACTCTTTTTCTTCTAACAAAACCAAAAAGAACAGACTATGACAACTGGAGGTTTTCTTAATTTTTACTCGTTAAATTTCATCAGTAAAAAAACACGGGAGAAAAATATCTAAATCTGAGGCATAGAACTCTTTTAATAATAACTGAAGTATTATTTATCTTAAGAGCTACGGTATTACTGCTTTAGTGGTGGAGACTAAGGAACCCAGCATCAGAGAGGCTGGCACCTTGACCCAGGTCCCACAGTTCACTCATGTGTGACAAGCCTGTATCTCAAAGCACAGGTCCCCCTGCCGGGATCAGTACATTCTATGAAATGCCAGGGAAACAACAGAGCGCTCTAAAATATGTTTCTGGGTTTGAAGTCAAAACATTCTAACCTAGGGTAGTTTTCAGCTTCTATTCTAATAGCCAGAAGGTGGAAACAACAAATGAATGGGTAAACAAAATGTGATTGATCCATACAATGGATTACCATTCAAACATAGAAAGGAAATGAAGTTCTCTGACACAAGATACAATGCTAAATTGTGAACACATTATGGTAAGTGAAACCCAAGTACAAAGGTCAAACACTGTAAGATTTCACGGAATTGAAATATCTAGAATAGACGTAGAGAAGTATATTAGAGGGTATATCGATACCAGAAGCCAGGGCATAGAAGGAATAGGGAGGTACTATTTAATGGCTGGATTTGCAGTGATTTTAAAAAGTATACATAGGTCATGGTTGTAACGCACTGTGAATGTATACTTAAAATGGTAAATTTTATGCCACATTTTTCATAATTAAAAACATTGGCAAAAATATCAAAAATCATTATATACCTTGAGTATATTAAATGATATGTGAACTACACTGTATCTCAAAGATGTCAAGCTGGGCGTGGTGGCGCATGCCTTCAATCCCAGCACTCCAGAGGCTGAGGTAGGAGGAGCATTTTGAGTTTGAGGCTGGCTTGGGCTACAGCGTGAGCGCAAGGCCAGCCTGAGCTACATAGTGAGACCCTGCCTCAAAAAAAAAAACTAGGGCTGGGAGTTTGGCTCAGTGGCTTAAGTGCCTGTCTGGCAGACGCGAGGTTGTAAATTCAATCCCTAGTGCCACAAAAAGATAAATAAATAAAAGTTAAAAAATAAAGATGTCAAAACAAAACCACTTTGGATTCCAGGATCTGAGACTTGGTTTGAACCCTATATGGATTCTTACCAAATGGCCATCACATCTTTAAATTCTTTGACTCTTTATTTGTAAAATGAGAATAACTGTATAATGTGTAACATACAAGAGTGATAGAAATATATGGTAAATGTTTAAATTTTTAAAAAATTAGCGTAAGACACAGTGCCACTAATTCCCCCTCAAAATACTCCTGTAACAACCTGACCACATTTTTTGTATCCTTCTGTCATGTTCTGAAGTTCTCCAAATCCTTTTTCTTGTTTTTCCAAGGTATGATAAAACATATGGTGAATGCTATTTCTAAGAGCCATCCAATGGCAAAGCAGGCTTGGGAAAGCACTGTGAACCGTTCTCATGCACCTTATTCACCAGATCCAGCACTGTGCTACTTTTCTCTTCCACAAAGTCAAAATGACCATGAAAAGGTAAATGTTTTGAATCTTAGGGCACTGAGGAAGCCAGGACAGCACAACTAGATGGTCAGGAAGTGACCAGCGCAATGCGACACATGTGCTCAAAGCAAGGGCATAGTATTTTGAGGGGGTTTAGTAGCAACATGTCTTTTGAAGCAATGATTTAAAAAAAAATTAGCCGGGTGTGGTGGCGCACGCCTTTAATCCCAGCACTTGGGAGGCTGAGGTAGGAGGAGCGTTGTGAGTTCAAGGCCTGCTTGGGCTACAACATGAGCAAGGCCAGCCTGAACTACATAGTACGACCCTGACTCAAAAAAAATAGGGCCGGGAGTTTGGCTCAGCGGCTTAATCGCCTGCCCTGGCAAGGTGCGAGGTTGTGAGTTCGATCCCCGGTGCCACAAAAAAAAAAAAAAAAAAAAAAAAAAATCTCATTCCTGAAGATGAGAAATGAGAACCCTAGGTTCAACAATTGTCAGAACTGTGTGAGCCCTGATGACTCACCCTGGTAACAGGCATGTCCTGGTCCCAACCCTGGAGCCCACTGTGCAAACGCACTCGCAAGGGTTCCAGGATCCTACGTGCTGCATGCAAGGAGCATACACCAGTCTCTGGTGTCCTTCCAGCAGAATCTAATAGGTAATCAGACGAGGAACACAGCAAAATGCTATTGCCGAAGCTGCGTGAGCCCCTCGGACAACCCTCCCAAAGTAACAAAAGCATCTCACGCGGGATCCATACTGACCAAAATTCACAAGCGGTGTAAGTACCTTTTATGAATAATGTCGCAGCCATGATGAAAATAAACTAAAGCAAAGGGCAGCAGACTCTCCTCTCCCTTTGCACCTTTTTTCAGAACTGAATCTGCACAGTACTTTCTTCCTTTTCTCAGGGCAACCTTTAATTCCTATCTTTTAATTGTTTTTCTTGTGCTGGATCCCATCCTTTTCTCACAGGACGCTGAGGCCAAGCCTGGGAGGTAGGGGCTGGGAACAGTCTGCAAAAAGGGTCACAAAGCCCAGAGCGCACACGGTGTGAGTCAGGTGAGCTGTGCATCTGACCAATGACAGCAGGCTGGCCAGGGTGAGAGGATGGTAGTTGATTCTCTCAGAGGGAGGAAGGTGACAGGAGCTAAGTATGGAAAGCTTAGTATGGAAACCTGGAGGACCAAGGGCGGGAGGCCCCAGGGGAGGCTTCTCAGAGGCAGCACCACATCCCTGGGCCTCTGCATCTGTGGATCCCGAGTAAACAGAGAGAACGGCCACTGTGAAGTTTACCGTCACTCTGCTCAAAGTTCTGTCAGGAAAGCTGTCTTTCTCAGGGTGTATTTGCTTCCCAGACTAAAATTTCTTTAGAGGAGAATCAGATCCAAAGGGCAAATGGTACTGAAAATAAAGAGAAGAGAGAAAGTTTCTTGGGAGTACATCTCAGCGAAACAAGCTAGCAGGCCGTTTTTAGGATCACCTCCAGGGTGTTATCTTGTTATCTACCTCACCACCCTGGCATTTTTACTTTCTTTTTTATTTCTCTCTCTTTGGTGGTGGTGGTGGGGGGCTTGTGTTGAGACAGGGTCTCCTTATGTAACTCAAGCTGGCCTCCTTGCAGGGATCTTCCTGCCTCAGCATTCCAAGTCCTGGGATTACAGGTGTATACCACCATACGCAGCCCACCCTGACATTTTTATGTTGCACTTATAATCATTTTTCTAATTTTTTTCAGATAAGAAAATACCTAAACAAAGTTGTGCAGAACCACCCAGAGGACTGTCCTTGAAAGAAGAGCAACTATCTCAATTTTGGATAAACTTGGCCCTATCTCCACGTACTGACATGTACAGAGCTGGCTAGGCTATTTCTTTCTCCCTTCAATTGTCCTTAAGCAATGTAAACTGGGCTGGCTGAGGAGCTGATGTATAATCTATGAAGCAGGCAGACAGGTCAGTGTTACCTGCCCACCCGGTGACTCTCCAAATACATGGTTGAGCCTGGTGAGATAGAGAGCCTTGCTCCAAGCTGGAGGCTATGACTTCCCAGGGCTAAAAACATTGTATGTCAGAACTAAAGTTTCAACCCCAAATTATTAGATACTACTTCAGTTGTGTTACACAGATTACTCTCTGCATTTCCTGCCCTCTGCATATTGCAAAGATGATCTCTGACCTCCTACCTAGCCCAGCTCACGGCAGTCACATATTTCCTGCCACTCTCACTGTCACTAATGCCCAAGCCACTCCCCTCAGGGAGAATTAATAAAAGCCACGTTGGGCCTGGGTCTTGGCCTTTGCTGATGAACACCATCTCGGCTGAGCTTAGGATCCCCTTGGCTCCACATAACTGTAAATATGTCTTAGTGTCTTTATTCTCACCTTGGGTTGCACTAACAGTGATACATGAAAATTAACTCACTAAAATTCCAGTAACTTCTCCATAGGACTACAAATATAAACCTTCCTAAAACCTCAACATGAACAAAAAAGGGATCTCTATAGAAGTCATGTCTCCTTTAAAACCTCTTGCTGAGTTCTGAGACTATAATCTCCCTTCTTACAGATCTCCAGAAGTTTTTAAAGCAAAGACAACTATTAACTGTCACAGTGATTTTTATACATTCCTTCCTTCCTCTTTCCCAAATCACACACCATCAACTCACTTCTAGCCAGACAAAATTAATTTTAATTTCCTCAACTTGCAAATATGTTCTTTCTCTGGCACAGACTATAGTTCCTCTGAATCAAGGAGTCACATAAACTCAAAACGAATTTTCATGAAGGCTGTGTGGGCTCCTGGAGAAAACTTCAAGTCAGCTTTCAGTCATTAAAATAAAACAGATTAAAACACTGATCTCAGTAGACTGTCTTCACTTTTAAGAACTTACACCTAGCCTGGCAAGCATGAGATCCTGAGTTCAATCTTCAGTACCAAAGGGGGGAAAAAACAAAGAATTTACATCTACCTATGCCTCCCTTAAACACAGCTGGTGTCAAAGCTATGGCATTTCTTGTTCGACCTCCCTCATTAGAACAAAGGCCTTATTAGCTCTGCCTTTTTTTTTTTTTTTAATGGGGCTAGTGATCTTCTGACTCTACTTGTCTAAATCTGACTGCATCTAACAAATCATTTTTTTCTGGAATACTTCATTCTTTCTAGGAAACCGTCCCCCAGAAATTTTCAAGACCTACAGATGAAAAAAAGTGCAATTAGATTTGTTTCTGAGGCCCAAGAAACAGGCCGGGGCCAGGGAGCACAAGTTTCAGGGTACATAGATTTTGCTCATTTAGAAGTGGGGATACAATTAACACTGAACACCTATGGTGTGTCTAACGCCACCCAGAGGCTAATCTCCAACCCAGCAGAACAGGAACCTTCTGGGGAGTTGGACAGCTGCGAGAGAATGGGCTAAGAAAAAGTCTAGCAGCAAAGATAAAAGTCTGGTGGACTGTGTAGACTGCCCAGGTTCAGTTCTGTCTGAGGAGAGGTGCTTTTGAGGAGTCCAGTGGCTACAGATGAGGAGCAGAGGAGTGACCATCCAGGGAGCAAAAGAGCTCTTCTCCTGTCACTACAGGGATCTCCATCTATATCAGATATTTTAAACAAATCAACGTGCTGCACACAAATGGCAAGGAACTCTTCCCAACAATGTATAGATAATCAAGGAAGAATTAAAGGGAAAAGTGGCCACAGGCAGAGCAGGACTCAAAGGTCCACTGGAAGAGATACAGGATGACCAGCAGCTGGGGAGGAGGCTCTATCTGGTTGGTTTCTGATACCTTCAACCTGCCTGCCCTTATTCCTGTGACCCATGAAGCACCCTTTTCAATACTAGGATTCACTTCCCCATGACCCCTTCAAGAAGTTTACATTCACCAAGACCAAAAAAATATGATTACTGATAAACACAATTCCTTCTAGAAACTAGACAAAAAGGCCCGGGGTTGGGGGGACACCTTATGGTTCCTTCTATCATTTCAAGGTACTTAAACTTTCTCAAATACAGTGTCATACTTTTATGTGATGGTTTGTTTTATGGCTCCAGAATTTCAGATAACTTCAGAGAGGAAGCTGGTATCTTTGAAAAGACATCATTTACATCTGTTTGCCATATCAAACACCACTTAAAATACAGAACTGGGGAGATTTGGGGAAGAAAAACAGATTTCTAAAGTTTCTAAAGATTACTGTAGATTCTTTTTATGGAAGACAAGGGTCAAGTGGAAAAATGACTGTATGATTTTAACAATTTAAAAAGAATCACAAAGTTTCCTGTTTGCATATCTCTTTTGGTATTTGTTGATACCAGAGCCTAGGTTTTGAGAGAGGCTAGTATACAGTATTTTAGACTTTAAAATGTCCTCTTGGATCTAAACTAGGAGTGGTAGGCTGTTAATTGCTAAATTTAACATCCATTCAAATTACTACATTAAAGGTTATTCATCTTTGAGTAACTATTTGCCAGATGTGAAGTTAAATTGCTATTTTAGGAAAAGAACAAATTGGGAAACATTTGCTATGCAATAAAATGGTTTTGGAATAACAATCACAAAGCTTGTCAAACGCATCTAGATTAAATTTCTTCACATATATATTCACTGTTTGAGAGAAAGGTGCTAGAAAAAAATGGTATATGTTTAGATGACATGGGTTAAACTTGAAATGTTCCCAAGGATCCCAGCAATTACCTGAGGGCATGGTGGGTGGGATTAATGAGACTGACCCAAAACCATTGTGTTTGAATTTTAGATACCGTACAGAATAGCTGTGCGGCCTTTGGAGGAAACCAAAAATCCCTTAAAGCCCTGATAGCTCCTCTATACAGGTAGGAAGATAGAACAAATTTAAAACAAAAAACACTGTGATATAGTACATGTCTCCTGGATATGTAAGTTGGTATACTCTTTATACAGTATGAATGGGCACTTAAATTTTTAATTGGAAAAATACAAAATAATCAAGAGACTAAACAAATAAAGGAATGGCCGATTAATTAAACCTGGATAACAATCAAGTAGAAAAACTATGAATTACCAGTATAAAAGTTTTACCAAAGAAATTAAAAAAAAAAAAAACTTATCTGAATCTATCACGTTTATAACTACTAATTTGTAGATAATGGAGAAATAATAATATGCTAACCAATACAAGATGAAATCAATCTTCACACTATAGGAAATTATAGGACAATCTAGATTCCTCAAAAAATAAACAAGAAAAAAAGGAGAAAAAAAAAAGAAAAAAGAAAAAAAGGAGAGTAAGAAGAAATATATAGATTATTTTTAAAAGTTTTATGACACCAACCAAATACAAAGAAGTTATAAATTTAGATCCTGATTAAAACAAAATCAAAAAAACCTCTCTGGTTTTCTCTTATGTTTGAAATTTTCTATAACATAAAGTTAAAAATAAAATGAACTAGAAGATGGTTGCACAAATCTATGAATACACTGTTTGTTTTTTGAGACGGGGCCTCACTGCGTAGCTCAGGCTGACCCATGCTGGCCTCAGCCTCCCGAGTGCTGGGATTACATGCATGCGCCAACACACCTGGCTTTTGTAAATATACTGAAAACCAACGAATTGTACACTTTAGGTGACTTATGTGGTATGCCTGCGCAACCAGTGTGGACCCCAGGAGGAGAAAGAAACGGGCTTCTTGGGAGCCCGCCCAGCCAGGCCTGAGCGCCTCCAACCAGGACACAAGTCAGACAGCCTTACAGGGGCCTGCGTGACCAGCATGGACCCAAGGAAGAGAAACATGCCCCCCACCCTCCACCACCATCCCCGCCCCATAAGCCTACAAGCCTGCGGGCTAAGAATCAAGAACAAAGCTCTCTCCCCTCAGCCCGGGAAAGCAACCTGCTCTTTTGGAGGTCTGGCTACATTGATAGCAACTAATGTACATAAAACAACCAAATACTAGTATTGTTTTGTTCATTTTGTAGGCCTGGGGCTGGCAGCCTAAGCATCTCTTTGGAAGATGACAGTTCACAATGTAGCAAAAATGGGGGACTCTCTTCTGTCTTGTCTTCGAGGCCCAATATTGTTCTCTTTGTTTTGCTTTATTCTGATTAATTTTTTTGGCCTTATTTTATACTCTGTTTTTATTGGTTTTATTGTTTTCTTTTTTTTTTTGTTTGTTTTGTTTTGATTTTACTATACCTGTTGGAAAGGTCAACTATTCTGAAAATAACAAGATATACTATAGTAGCTATTGCTTTCACAGTATCTTTCTTAGAAATTCTGTACCAGTTCTACTGCTTTGTTTTGATTGACTTTGTTCTGTTATGTTTTGTTGGATTTTACTATCCTTAAAAAAAGCTGTCTCCATGGGCATAAAAATACTACTAATTTTTTTTTTGTTTTTTTTGTTTTTGGTACCAGGAATCGAACTTAGGATATCTCATGCTTATCAGGCAGGAGTTGTGCCACTGAGCTATACCCTGGGCCCCAAAACAGTAATAATTAAAGGCACAACAACTTATAAATAATTCTCTTCTCTATCCTCTTGGACATTTATAAGTAGGATTACAGTATGTTCCATTTGTAAGAGACGGACACATTCCAAAACACCTAGTGGATATCTGAAATCATGGAGAACACAAAACCCTTTTTATACTGTTTTCTCCCTTACATATGTACTTATGGTAAAATCAATTTAAGTTAGACAGAGTAATGGATCAGCACTAATAACAGAACAGAACAATTATAACAATGTACTGTATACAAGTTATGAGTATGGTCTTCCTTAAAGTATTTCTCTGTATGGTACACACGGTTATTGTGAAGCTGTAAGATGATAAATGCCTACGTGACAGAGGTGAAGTAAAGCAAATAGTGTACAGCACTGAAACATTACCAAAGAGTCACACACCAAGACAGCTATACCAAGTGACTAATGAGCAGGCAGGATACACAGCAAGACACACTGGACAAAGGGATGGTTCATTTCGCAGGTGGCCCACAACAAGATTCCATCACTCCCAACACTGCACAATTTAAAAGTTATGAATTACTTCTGGTACTTTCTATTTCATGTTTTCACACCACAAGTAATTGCAGTAATTGAAACTACAGCAATTCAAACTATAGATAATGGGAGACTGTTATACCCCAGGACTATTATACACCCAAATCCCATAACACAATCAATACATATCTATATAAACATAAAGTACTCCATAAAGACGTATGTATAAAGGGGTTACCCTCCAATATGAGGGTGTTCAGAAGTGAGGCTAGAGAGCAACTGAATCATAAAAATGGTAATCTCATCAACAGTTAGCTCACTGATGAGTTCACAGCTGAATGGACTGCTGAGAAGTGAGCCCAGTGGGCAGAAGGCAGTCACAAGGATATGCCTTTGAGGGGTGTATCTCTTCCCAGGCCCTTTCCCCTCTGGTTCTCTTTATGTTCTCTCAGCTTCTTGGCTGACGTGAGGCAAGCACTTTCCTCGGCCATGCCCTTTTTGATTGTTTCTGAAGTAGACCATGGACTGAAATATTTGAAACTGTAAGCAAAAATAAATCTTTCTCATAAAGTTGCACATATCGGGTGTTTGGGCTAGCGAAAAAAAGCTGACTAATACAATTTCCATCACCCCCTCTCCCAAAATTTCCTTACATTCTTTTATTTTTAAATGGGACAACAAAAATTTGATGGTCTTTTAAAGTGAACACAGGGCTGGGGATTTAGCTCAGTGGTGTAAGTGCCTGCCTGGCAGGCGTGAAGTTGTGAGTTCGATCCCTGGTACGTAGGAAGGAAAGAAGGAAAGGAAGGAGGAAGGAAGGGAGGGAAGGAAGGAAGGAAAAAGAAAGAGAGAGAGAGAGAGAGAGAGAGAGAGAGAGAGAGAGAGAGAAGGAAGGAAAGGAAAGGAAAGGAAAGGAAAGGAAAGGAAAGGAAAGGAAAGGAAAGGAAAGGAAAGGAAAGGAAAGGAAATAAAGAATTTTGCCAGGCATAGTGGCACACGACTTTAATTCGAGCACTCAGGAGGTTGAGGCAGGAGGATTGTTGTCAGTTCGAGACCAGCCTGGGCTACAAAGTGAGTTCAAGGTCAGCCTAACCTGTATAGTGAGACCCTGTGTCAAAAAATAGGGCCAGGGATTTAGCTCAGTGGCATAAACACTTGCCTGGCAGGCGTGAGACTGTGAGTTTGATTCCTGGTACCAAAAATAAATAAATAAAGTGAACACACCATGGAATGTTTAAATCAAGTAATTAATATATGTACTACCTTACATACTTATCCTTTTATAGTAATAATGCTTAAAATTTACCCTTACCAATTTCTAAGTATACACTGATTATTAACTGCAGTCACCATAATGTACAACAGAGCTCTTAGACTTATTCTTTCTGTCTAAAGATGTGGTCTTTTGACTAACGTGTTCCCTTATCTCTACTCTGTATTATTATGGGGGAGAGGGGAGCTGAATGGTAAGAATATATAACATCTAGCAAAACTTTAAGGACAAGGAATTAAAACCAGGCTTCTGAGGGCAGAGCTGCACTCTTATGCTCACTATAACATTACATACAGTACTAAAGACATGGGTGCAACTTAAATGTCTGCTGAAAGAAGACTAGACAAAATGCTGCTTAGAGATAAAATGCAAGATTACTTAGAATTACTAAGGAAAACCGTGCAATTTCCATGCTAAGTGAAGTAAGTTATACACAGAACAAGTTATGATTACAGAAGGAATCTAAAATAATTTGTACGATAACCTCACTTGGAGAAGAATGATAAAGGATATTTCTGTTATGGATTACAAACTGGTGGTCAACTTGGCACCAGTTGAATTGGTTCAGCTGGTGTTGAGCTAAACATGCTCCACCTGAAGAAAGTTGCCAGCATAAATAGGGACGTGGAGAAGAAGAGCTAGGCATTGTGGGTTCTTCCAAGTGTTGCTGTTCGAGCCGCTGGTTCTCCTGGAGGTGCTTGTCATGCTGGCTTTGCCAATATGGACTTGGCCAATATCGTCGGAGGAGCTCGGGACCTCATCGGTGAGAGTGGCTGTGGTTCACGTTGCGGGAGCTCCGCTCCTCATATTGTGCATCGCTTCCTGGCTCCGGAGGGGACGCTGTGTGCTGGAGAAGCTTGTCACGCTGGGCTTCCTGACCTGTGCTCAACTGTTCTCCATCGTCGGAGGAGCGCGAGACCTCGTCGCCGCTGGGGATGGCTGTAGTGCTCTTCAGGGCAGCCCCACTTCTTCTTTTGAGCGTGACTTCTCGGCTCCCACGTAGAACCCTCAACCCACTGCACAGCTCCTTCACCCTGCTGGCATAGACTTTCTAGCTCCACCGCCGACCTGTGGCCTTCCCAGCACAGAACCATAAATAGTCTGGCGTGAGCCCTTATTGTGGGCTCTTAGATTCCCAGTTGGTACTGTGGGAGGCACTGTCATGTGTTTTGGGTCTCTAGTGGGACTCTTACATGACATTGCTGTGGGATCCAGGCCCTTGGCTATCCTGGGTCTTAGTGTTGTGGACAGATTCTCCTGCACTTTCTTGTGTTTAACTTTGGGTGACTGTTATAAAACAATATTACAAACTCTGTGTCCTGTAGCAGTTGTTCTCCATGAAACCCCTGACTACAACAATTTCCATATCAAGTGCCTACTGAATTTCCATCTTTGGGTCTGGAATTCTATTTGTTCACAAACTTAATCTACTTTTCATAGCTAAATAATGAAAAAGCCAGTGAACCCAAACAAATTCATGCTGTCTTGATTTTAGGAAGTCACCAAATATTCAATAGTGTTAAGAAACAAGGAAAGGTCTTGCAAGAAAAGAAAAAATGTCAAATAAACCCATTCCTCTCATGAGTGTCTTCCTGTCTCTGCATTTCATTCTGGGAACCAAAGTCAGGTACTAAAAGAAGCCATAAGGAAAATACGTTCCAGGAATATTCCATCAATGGCACACTGCTACAAAGCTAACATTTCACGCTAATCTAAATATTTAACTTTCTGTCTCTGAGCTTATTTTAAAGTGTCTAGTCAACATCGTTGCTCAGTCTGTTTTATGTTGATTTTACATGCAAAGACACTCTTCTCACAAGATAAATTTCATTTCCCTTTGATGACTACTGTGGCTGTTATATGTCCCTTTCGCCTTTTACTTTAATTGAGGGAAATTACTAGGCACATACTATTATTTATCATTACTCTTCTGCTGACACAACCTCAAAGTTTATAATAAAATCACATATAACCACTGGTAATCTCAGTGGTCTGCTGCAGTTTCTAGTGAAAGAATCTTAGTCAAAATAACAACAGCAGTCTTATTTCTTTGGTAAAAATCCTACCCTCAGTAAAATTATAGACATGACCTTTTCTGTGGAAAAAGGAGTTGCTTTAGATAAAGGGTCAAAGAAATGCATTCCACTCAAACAATGACAGGTCATCCTAAGTACCTGAGGAAGCAAAGGCAGCACCCAGTCCTGGGTGACTACAAGCAGGAGGCTCCATTCCTGCCCGGTGAGGATAGTATCTCCTTCCTCCACACTTAGGACTGTGAAGAATTATATAGTCACATGATGATACTCAAAAACAGAGAAAGAAAGAAAAAAGTTGAAAGCACCTCCACGCTCGACAGTGATCACCAATGGAGACAATCAGGCACTAATCTCATGCTAAAATGTCATGGTAAAGAGAAAGAACTTAACCTGGTTTTACAAAGAACTATAGTTCAAGGAAACAAAAAACAAAGCAAAATAAAAAGTTGTGTTTCAACTCTTAATGAAGTGGTAAGGAAAAGACCAATAGATGAAATAATTAAAAATTATTCACAATTGAATTAGTCATGATAGGGACCTGACAGGGACCTCGGCATCAGCCAACAAGGAGTAACTCCAAAACCAGTTACTTCACTATGGGACTGATGCCACAAGCAGCACCACCTGTGATGTATTCGTGTCTAAAATGGTGAGCCTCCATTGAGTCAACCTCTTCAAGCCTCATCAAGCCTTTAAATTTAGAGTCAATGACCAGGAGTTTGGCTCAGTGGCTTAAGTGCCTGTCTGGCAGGTGCGAGGTTGTGAGTTCGATCCCCGGTGCCAAGCACCCAAAAAAAAAAAAAAAATAGTCAATGGAATGGACACAGAAAGAAAGAAAAAGCATCAAAAGAAAGAAAACACACTAATTCAGGGGAACATCCTTTCCCAGGAAGACTGACACTTTTTTCAACAAGGAAAAAACATAAAATAGGAAGAGCAGATGAAGGTAGACCACTCTAAGTTAAAAGAGATGTAAGGCAAAATAGTGCAATATTTAAGAGCAATACATTACTAAATGCAATATATTGGCCTAGCATGACTAATTCAATTGTGAAAAGAAAGAAAGTGAGAACACTCAAAAGGAGTAACTTTAAACAAATTGTGCCAAAATCCAATAAAAATATGAATGGTGGGTTCCCACATTTAATACACTAATCTCTGTATTTTGGCATATGTGAAAACATGAGAGGGAGGGATACAGTGACCTATCCTCCCAGCAGAAGTGAGTCACAAACTAACGAGAAACCAAGCATCCTGGATGTGAAAACAGCTTTCTTGTGTAAAACTGCCAAGAAGACACATTCAGTGATACAGGGTCCCAAGCCGCAGGTGATGTAATTTACCCAGGGAATGTTTTCACCAACAATGTCTGTTATGGAAACACATCCAATTGTCCTCTGTCAAAGTCACAAGATGCAGGTTTTTTAGTAAAGGTTTTTCTTTCCAGCTAAACTCAGGCTTCTGGGCAAGGCAAAACAGGGAGGCAATACTGAATCTTTTGCTTATCATGACTGGGTGTGTCAGGGGAGAAATCAGCATTCTAGTTAACTTTCCGTACCTTTTTGTCCATCTGTCAAATGGACACATTTTGTCTTACACATTTGTCATGAGTTAGACATTATGTATGTGATTGTATTTGTCACATGGTTGTGATGGAATTAAATGAGAATGTAAAAAAACAGCATTCCTAGCCAACTGCCTACAACCTCCGGGTCCTTTAAGACCTACTACAATCATGTGTGCCTGAATACCATCACATGAAATCACAATCCAACATTATAGCTTTGTGAGACCAAGAGTAGAAGGCCTAGCAAACTTGCCCTTGAATTCTGACCTACAGAATCTGTGACATAATAAAACCAAAATAACAAGCAAAACCAAAATATTCCTCCTTATCTATAGTTTCCTTATGCTACACATGGGTCTTTGAGATGACTAAAACAGTGTGCTGATGAGAATAAAAAGCTTTCACCTGGTATGGAGACAGCTTCTAGATCCACATGATCTCCCTGCCCAGTGTGGTCATTTCATTTTCCTTCTGAGCAGCTCTTTCATGTTATCTGATTAGGAGTTCTTCTGTGACCTTCCCCTTATTTTCAGTTTGGATCGTCACATTTGTTTCTCCTTCAGCCCTGAGATATTCTCGAGCATTCTCTGCTTGCTGAGAACTTTCTCATCTTCAGCTAAAAGGGTCAAAGACCTCTCAAAGACCATTTCCTATTTTTTCTGTATTTATCAGCTTTACCATCTGCACAGTATTATCTCTAACTTCAGTTTAGCATTTGCTCTGCATTATACTGAAGGTCCTCATGGACCTGTTTTGCTCCAATGTAAACAAAAGAACTGTGCCTTATTCAGCCTTTTAATCTCTTACCTCTCCTTAAATGTTTGCTAAACTCAAGTGAGAAAATTAGAACAGGAACTCACCATACCTTCCTTCACAAAGCTGTTAATGTTTGACCAGCTTGATCTCTTTGACCTTCTGAAAGGTATTTCTTTAAGAAATGGACACTCTTCACCTTTAGCCACTCATGAAACTCTACTGTTAAAGGACAGATGCTGCTTCTTCCCCTCGTTTTTCACTATAGCCAAGAACCAGACACTACAAATTAAGAATGAGGTGGATGACTGGGGCCGGGGATCTACACTGATTACACGACACCTGAAGATATTCCACTTCCTTTACGCTCAAGCAACCACCGTGCCTGCCCATTCTGAGTCTTAATTACACAGCATTTATTGTTACAGATCAGCTAAACATGCAGTGATATGAGAACCAGGAGGGCTAAAGCTGAAAACAAAAGCAGATATCATGCGGGCGGCACTCAACATATACATGCATTCATATAAGTATCTGTGTATTTCTACCTGCATAGCTATTTGCCCAACATATTAAAATACTTAAATCTCAGTGGGGAACAGTTTTTCTGCAAGAATTTTTTAAAATATATGGACTATGATAAATCACAACAGGTGTATCATAGAGGAAAAAAAATCAGTGAATATGAAGGAAATCAGGTATTTCTATTTTTAAGACTTCTTAAAATGCTTTAAACCTTGTAGTTTTTTAAATATATTTTATGCTTAATTTCTAAGTTTCTTAAAATAAGCTTATATTATTGTCGGTACTGGAACTAGTGCTATGGAAGGGGAGAATTAAGAACTTTTTGAAGCTATCGTGTCTGGAATCATTGCTTCCTACAGTGAGGCCATAGATACGTTGTTATCTGACTCCTCAGCAAGCAGTCTCCACAGAGCAGAATGCTTGCAGGATCCCAGGCCCAAGAAGGAAAAAGCACTGTTTCCTTTCAGTCTGGCTCTAGTGTTGCCTAACTTCATCACCTGTTTCAGATCTAACCGCAGATTTCATTGATTATTCTACCAAGAACAAAATAGTAACTTTACATGTGCAAGGCTAGAGGTTAAAAACAAACGAGCAAACAAGCAAACAAAAAACACCCAGCTCACTGGGATGTCCCTGGAACTGCAGGGACCACGTGGACCAGGTCACGGAGGAGCCTTCCCGTCGGGCTGGGGGCCATGAACTGCGAGGTCAGAGCTCTGCAGTGCTCAGCTTACAGGCCCTGCTAAAGCGTGTTAGAGCTTCACCTTGGTAATTCATTGTTGGGGGTTCTGCTGTAACTAACGTTACTTTTTTAAAAACTCAAATTCCAATTGTTTATTAGTAGTCTTAAAAAAAAAGGTAGAGGTTTTTAGACTTTGGTTACTGAATACCTGTATACTTGTAAAACTATCAAGTATTCCAAAGAAAATTGGTTGGGAAGGGTACTGGGAATTGAACTCAGACCTACCACTTGTGCTAGGCAACAGCGGGACCGCTGAGCTGTATCTTGGGCCCCTTCAAAGAACATTTATGTGGTATCAGTTGATATTTACCCACATTAAAATGATATGTTTAGTAATTTCTATTAATTCATCCAAAAAAAGCAAGTCAATTGCATATTAAAGTAAATAGGGTAGCCGGGCTTGGTGGTGCACGCCTTTAATCCCAGCACTGGGGAGGCTGAGGTAGGAGGAGCGTTGTGAGTTCAAGGCCGGCTTGGGCTACAACACGAGCACAAGGCCGGCCTAAGCTGCACAGTGCAACCCTGCCTCAAAAACCCAGGGCTGTGAGTTTGGCTCAGTGACTTAAGTGCCTGTCTGGCAGGCGCAAGGTTATGAGTTCAAGTCCCGGTGCTGCAAAAAAATAAATAAATAAAGTAAATAGGGTATTTTACTGAAAAACTACATATTGCATGACAGAAAGAAAAGCTTTAGTTCCACATTTTGGCAAATCTCTTTAATTTTTCATGCCTTTTTCTAGTTATATCTATTTCAACACACTGTTTTCAATGTAGTTTAGGGGAAAAAATTATGGCTTCAGTTATGCAGAGAGTTGATTAAGCTGAGGATACCCTTGACGTGTAACTATGGTATTTTTCTTTGATATTACACCAAAATTTGACAAGGAGTAGTTCTCTGCTGTAATTTGGAATCTGAAACCTTATCGGTGAGCTTTTTGGATTTTTGTACATTAAAAATCCACTGTCCCATTTAGATGTTAGACAGAATTTTACTCATGCATAATTTTTAAAATACTGGTTCACTGAGTTAGTGGATATTCAAATGTTGATTCATTTCATTATGCCATTTCAAAAGCGATCTATAAACATCAATTCGTTGGGAAATTTGCAGTAGATAAGGTCTTCTGTTTTCAAGCTTGAATTTCATTGTTAGTAACCAATATTGTCTATTATTTTCCATGAAGTCACAGGATCATCTCAAGTTTCTGAGACAAGGTCTGCCAAATATCCATGTCTAAATAACCAGTTAGTTTCAAGTTGAAGTGGTATAAAGAAAGTAGCAAGTACACCCCACAATTTAAACTACAAAAGAGTTTCATGTATATCTCTCGGTGTCACAGTGAATCATAAAATGACTTGTATTTAAGATTTCAGACAATGATACTTTTATTTGTTCATCAGTGACATTCTTGGTTTAAACTGGCTTCAACCAGTCAAAAATGATTATTGGTAATTTTGGTGCCACCATTTTGACATAAATAAAGGTGCAAATGGTTGAGTCACTAGCTAGTGAAAAATGTGAACTGTTCTTATGAAAATGGTTTATGGCAGTGGTGGAAAACCTTTTAGAAACCAAGTACCCAAAGTGCAACCCCACACCTACTTATTTATCGCAAAATGCCAACACTGCAATTAAACCTGAATACCAAGGTTTTAGTTTAGAAAAAACAACGCATACACTGCAAGAAAAACACAGTAACAGAGATTTCAATGATCCAAATAGCCCACTGTTCTATGGGTGCCATAGGTTCTCCACCAATAGGGGGCTGGGAACACAGTCCAGCCTGCTCGATCCTGAGGGAGAGTACAAGAAAAAGCATCTGTTTGAGGACACAAGCATGAGTAGAAAGGTACAAAGGGAAGAGATGGGACGGCATCAAACACTAACAAAGAAATGCCACACTTGTATTGAACAAAAGTGAACAGCATACATGGACCTTAAAAGAATTTACCTAATGCTACCTATGTCTGCTGGGTGGGTCGATGTGTATTAGCAGGAATCAAACTCAGGACCTTGTACATGCTAGGCAGGTGCTGTGCCACTGAGCCATAGCCCCAGCCTCATGGATTATTTTAATACCTTATTTCTTTATGCTTTCATTTCTCTGAAGAAGTAATGAATAATCTGTGTTGACAAAACAGGTGGGGAAAGGTATTTGTATTACAAAAAGTTCTATGATTTCCAAGGAATTATGAGTTCCTGAATTTTAAGGAATCTGTTTACAGCAGATATGAGTTAATTAAAAAAAAAAAACATTCAAGGTAAAATATTAGGCACTGTTAATCAAACATAGGCAATCTATTAAATTATAATGTAAATTAACTAGAGTAGATTAGCTGACCTATGTTGAGCTATAACAATTACCTCCCACATAAAACAAGATATACTTTTACCTATTGTTATGGTTGATACAGTGTGTCTACTTGAGAAGTTCAGAAGTTTAACTAAGAGACTGAGCAGGAAGGCAGGATCCTTACATTATAAATATCCTCAGCCTGTGCAAGAGGAAGGCAAAAGGATTTTGTGAGTGCTGCACCTGCCCTGGGGGGCGGGGAGGTGTCCTACATACAATATAAGGGAGGAAAAGAGGCTTGCTCTTCCTTTTTGCTCTGGCTGATTTTGCTGGCTGCTGCCTTGAAGTGTTGCCCCAGTATTACACTACTCTGCCTTGAAGCCAGCTGATGGTGGAGTGAAACCTCCACAAATAGTGAGCTAAATAAACCTTTTCTTCCTTCATTTTTGGTGTATGGTGTTTTGTCCCAGCAACAAGAGAAAAGTAACCGAGACACCTATATTTGAAAACCAATCATACTAGATCAATCACTACATATTTTATCATTGTTAAATTATTAAAAATTATACACATTAAGCAAAATTACAGCGAGGAGGACTGTTAACACAGATACCTTATATGTGGTACTTTGGATCCTGAAATGGCCCTTGTACTTAACAGACTTGGAAATGTATGCTAATAAACATCAGGTTTCAGTTTTTAAGAGTACTCTGCTGTCCTTGTTTCCTATAGGTTTATTTATTATTTCTCAGAGTATCCAGAGCCTTGGAAACTGATGCTCTTACACATATCAAAAATGCCAATAAGTGTCCTGGCTCTTGGAATGAGGACAATCAGGTCCACAGACATGGGTAGTGCAGGATGAGGAAAGGGTACAGAGAATGCACAACAGGTAGTTCAATCATTATAAAGTCTAAATACACAAAACGGAAATCACAAGGATGTCCCTATGAACAATGCATGTGGGAACTGTCTTCAAATGTGGTCCAAAGCAAGGACAGAATACTAGAAGAGAGTCCCTCCTGTGGGACCACCTCAAAGAGAAAGGGCAATGAATCTAGAAGAACGCCCTGAAGTTGGGATCTAAGGATCTCACTAGGCTTCCATTCCTTTCACAGAAGCACACTGTGAAACTACTGCTTTGGGAATAATCTTAGTAAGTATTCACAAGATATGTAACAAACGATGTAATTATAGGATGGCTTTATAAACCAAAGACAACCTGTTATAGTCTGTATTTTATACACATTACATGTAAATGTATGGAAATTATCTAGAAGGATATGTAACATTGTTAACTGTGATTATTTCTCAAGGGTACAGAGATATATACTTTTAACCCTTTAAATTTCATGTATGGTCTGCTTTTACAGCAATAAAACAGATCTGGCATGATTGTTTTGCAAAGGAATGATAAGTTTTAGATTTAAGTCTCAGGAGAGGGTTCAAGAAAAAAAAAGATTTGACTTATATCTGAAGTTGTGAGAGGTCTGGATTGTACTCATATGATAGTCATACCTCTTGTCCTCTGGTACGTTATTATAAAAGACTCTCAAAAGTTCTTTCCTCCCTCAATAACAGACCTAATATTATTAAGTCCATTGCTGGGACAAAATACCCAGCACCACAAGTTAAAAGCAGAGGTTTACTTTGACACACACTTTCAGTGGGTTCAGTCCATAGTTGAAGAGCTGTTCCTGTTGTGATGGCCAGGAGGAGAAAAAAGGAAGAAAGGAGGGAGAAAGGGGGGGGAGGGAGGACAAGAATTCATCCTTCTAGGTCATGTTCCCAGTGACTGGCCTCCTCTGGTCAGGTCTCACTTCCTAATGGCACATTCATGGATGAGTGTAGCATCCCCATGATTCAGTCACCTTGCAAGCACGAGACTCCTGTGGGGGATGTTTTAGATCTAAATCATAACAAACCTGTAAGAGACTCCCTCACTTGTTTCCATGTAAGTTTTATTCTCAAAAACACTACAGAACCAGGTCTCGTAATCCTAGGCTTTACAAAGGCAGCAATTAAAGATTTTTGTCAATTTGTTCAGTGTGAAAATTTTCTTGCCTTTTAGGATTTTACAAAGAGGAACCACCCACAGGCACACTATCTACTTGACCATACATCTGTGACTACTTACGCTCCTTCCATACTGTCTCCAGGAGTGAGGCCACATCAGGTTCTAGGATCCCAAACCTTGTGAAACAGGGCTATATAACTATACCTTCTCACCCATGTTCATTTGTACCTTACAGCTGAGTAAGGTACAAATAGTTTCTAGGGGAATTATTTGTATGTCCTTCAAATATAAAGCAAACAAGTCAAATACCTTTTTTTTTTTTTTGCGGTACCGGGGATCAAACTCACAACCTCGCGCCTGCCAGACAGGCGCTTAAGCTACTGAGCCAAACTCCCGACCCTAGTTTTTTTGAGGCAGGGTCGCACTATGTAGCTCAGGTCGGCCTTGCGCTCGCATTGTAGCCCAAGCCGGTCTCAAACTCACAACGCTCCGCCTACCTCAGCCTTCCGAGTGCTGAGATTATTTTTGCTGATTGTATCTTCATTTATTGACCTTAAATAATTAAAGCAGTCATTCTATTTTCCTGAAATAACAATCCAAAAGGAATGAAGTATACCAAAACTAAACACTATAAAGAAGGCTGGACTTCTGGACTGGATAAAATGTTTTTCCTCTAAGAAGCACTTAAAAACTGGGTGTGGTAGTGCACACCTGTAATCCTAGTGCTCAGAAGGCTGAGGCAGGAGGACTGCTACAAATTTGAGGTCTAGGGCCATAGTGAGTTCAAAGTCATCTTGAATGACATACAGAAACCTTGTATCAAAACAACTCCCCCCCAAAAAAACACAAAACCTAAAATAAACATGCACCCAAAAGGTCAAAACGAAAAATAGAAGCAATCCTCCAACCTGTGTCTTTCCCTTGCCTTTCTTCCTACCGTTCAGCTGGATTATGGATTAGTTCCCTGAGGCCATGTAGTTGCCTTCCTAAACAACACGGCACAATGATGGTACTCCTGGACAGTCACAACAGGCACAGAACAGTAGGTGTCTGCACCTTTTTAGGTGGCACACACAGTGCACTGCTGCCCCGGAAAATGCAACTGACCCTGCTTCATGGGCACAGGAAGCCTCGGACAGGGCCCTGGACAATTCTTGTCCCACATGAGTGAAGGTTCAGATTTCATATTGACTGGGTGTTGGCTCGGTGAGGGTATCTGCTAGGTACTTTAAAGTCCTGAATGTGCACAGGATCTCTTCAGACAACAAAGTGAGAACTCAATTCAACAAAGCCCAGGTCAGTACTGGATAAATGGAAATTCCAGGGACATGGCAGGCAAACAAGGAAGTGGTCTGATTATTCTCCAAAGGGTTCTGCGCTCACCAAGTATTTAAGAGCACCAGTTTAACAGAGCAATTTTTTTTGGCTGGAATGGGGGAGAGAAGGTGTAGGGAGACAGAGAAAGTGAGTATGAGCAAGAAGAAGAATTTAACTATTAGTTCCTTTGTCTACTGAAGATTAATGAACACTGTGCTCCAGAACAAACCAAAGAGCTCTTATAAATACAGAGCTAAGTCCTAAACCAGGATCAGAAACCTTGGAGTTGGAAACTAGGTTACTAAGAACTCTGAAGAGTTTTCAGTGTTTTTACCAGGAAAACTGAATTGAAAGCTGAATATGGTGCTACATGCCGAGATTCCCAGGACTTGGGAGGCTGAAGCAGGAAGATCACTGGAAATTTGAGGACAGCCTTAAACTACACAGCAAGTTCAAAACCATATTTCAAAATTAAAAAAAAAAAAAAAAAAAGAGGAAGAAAAGAAAAGAAAAGGAGATGATCTATTTAACTTGAGTTACAGGCTCTATGAAGATTTGACTGCCTTCTCCTTTAAATGCACTATTGTTACAGGCAGCTGAGTTAGACAAAAATATTGTAGGCAGTCAGACAGGGCTGGGCCCTCAAAGGAGCCAGTGCAAAAAGACCAGGTATCCTGCAACTTTGGAGGAAACAGACACCTCCTGCTATGGGCCAGACCTCAAGAGAAAAGATCAAGCAAGTACACCCACATCCTAAGGACTGATATTCTAAATAGGTCTCTTATCACCCTGAGGAAGCCAGGAGTCACCATCCCAACCACCTACAGGAAGATTCACTGTTCTTTAAGCATGCCTGCTTGCTGCAAGACTTGCTTCCCCATTTGTCCCAATTTAATTAATTGTACCTGAGTAATTACACTCCTAATCTTACTGGCTGAACACAGTTCTGTTCCACTTCATGCCTGCCTGCCTTACGAGTTTCCATTTTTCCCCACCTTGGATCTGCCTCACTTCGTGGTTTTGCTCTATAAAAATACCTAGAGAAACCAGGGTCCCATGGCAACCCACTCAGGACCCCTTCTGTCTCTCTATCACAGAAGCTTCCTTTCTCTCAATAAATATATTCTGCCCTTAACCTCCGTTGTTCCCAAAACTCATTCTTAGATTTTAGAGAACATGAACGTGTACTGGACATCTAGTAGGCTGGGAGTTTCATTGCCCAGTATCACTATGATAAGTTATACTGCAAACAGTCTAGACTCAAGAGCATTTATTCAACTACATGCCATATGTATTGTGATAAAATTACTAAATTAGACATCTTAAATACATGCATTTCCTTTTGTCCCAATAACACTGTAAATTCTAAAATTTCCCAGAAGTATACCTTCTTCCACACCTGTGGCAAGGCAATTATGACAAAAAAAAAAAAAAAAAAAAAAAAAGTGTAAAAAATAGGTGGCATCTTTTAAAAAAAAAATACCCCGCTTGTCTTTCTAGGTGCTAAATGCTAAATGTACAAATGCAGAAAGACTACCGGTCTCAGAATTACCAAGGACAAAGGTGCACACACGTTTTTACACCTAATGGTCACTGTCCTTGCCTATGTGGTGGCTTTCTTACCATGTACAGCAGGGACTCTAATCCTCATGACACTATGGGAGGTACAGCTGAGACTCAGAGAAAAGAGTCAACTACACCAAAGTAACTGCTACTAGAATTTAAATGTCGGATCTATCACTTGATACATTAGCTTGTTCAACCTGCAGTAACAAGAAACACCACCACAGACATGGGGGCTTGAACAGAAATTTTTTCTCATCATTCTACAGATGAAGCCAAGATCAAGGTATCCACAGGTTTCTTTCACCAAAGGCCTCTGCCCTAGCTTCAGATGGCTACACTTTCTGGTGTCCACAAAAGGGTCTTTTCGCTGTGTCAAATTTACCTGGTGGCCCTTTTTAAACTTGTAAGTACCATAGTCATATCGGATGTGGTCTTAAAGGCTTCATTTTAACCTAATCACCTCTTTAGAAAACTTCCGAATTTGGTTATTTTGAGGTACTAGGGTTTGGGATTTGAATCAATAAATTTTCGGCAAAGCAATTTTAGCCCACAATACTTACTGACTGTTAGCCCAATAAACTTACTAGATTTCCTCAGGTCTCTATTTCTTTGACTACAAAACAGTGCCACTGAGAACTGAATGAGGTAATTCACATGAATGGCTCAGCACAGCGTCTTCGCACCCACAGCGAGCACCCACAGCGAGCACCGGCATCATTATAAATGAAGAGAACAGAAACCTGAGAGGATGGAGACAGACCCCTTTTCATCTGTAAAGTAGTTTTTATAGTGCAAGATATTTATTGAGAACCGAAGTTCAAGTAAATGTTGTATAATCAAATCACAAAACATTCTTCCTTTAATGATGGCAATAAGCACTCTGTGACCACTACGTGGAAGTAAAAAGAAGCAATTATAAAAATCTCTCGCACGACCCACTCGGGACCCCTTTTGTCTCTGTTAGACAGAAGTTTTCTTTCCCACTAAATAGATTCAGCTCTTAATCTCCACTGTTCCTAGAATTCATTAATTTAAAAAAAAAAAACTCTCTTATGCTCTATAATAGAAAAGCCTTCAGAATTTTTTCAATCCCAAAATTCTACTTCTACTACAGCTCACATTTGAAAAGTAGTTAATGAACCCCCTCTAGTTACAATTATTGGTGCAAAGAAACTGGATTTTAAAGCAATAACTACCCCCCTGGATTTGCCAGTCTAGACCCGGCACAACATTCCTAGTCTGCAATAGGATTCTAAGAAAGCACTGACTCTATATTGGACAGCAAAGTCTGCACTTTACAGGAGGAATGCTTTCACTGATGATAAGGTCAACCTGAGTCGGAGTGGAGCTGTTGTCAGGGCCCTTTGGTCATAAGAAGCTATATTAAAAAGAAATCATGCTACGGTTTTCTTTTCTCAAGAATACACTACTGGCTATTCACATTTAAAAAGGGGGGTGGAAACAAAAAAACTTCAAATATTGTTTTGCTATGACAGCTGGACAGGCTTTGACCTTGCCATGGAAACTATCTGATTGCTTCTGAGTTATTCTGTCCTGTTCACAGAGAAGGGAAGGGAGCAGAGCTGCCAGCGCAGGGTGCTGAGCTCTGTCTTCATGTTTTCCTGTAATTTCAGAGGCTCTGGTGTGGCCAGTTTGTTCCTCTCTGTGGCTTTTATAAATCGTGTGGTAAACTGACCGTCACCTCCCTAGCCACCTGTTTCACAGAGTTTTGTAGCAGGTTTAAAAAAAAAGCTCCATTTCTGAAAAGCATTCAAAATAATGAAAGATTAAAGTTTAAATTGTTACCAGCATTACATATGCTGTCTGAATCTCTCTTTCTTATTTTGGAGACAGGGTCTTCCTATGTCGTTCAGGCTGGCTTCAACACTGTGGAGATCCTCCTGCCCTAGCCTTTCAAGGGCTGAGATAACAGGCATGTGCCCCAACATCTCAACCCTAAATAAATCTTTTAACTGAATCTGAGAGCTGAGGTAGGGAAATTTCACCCAAAAAAAGCAATATTGCAAAACTACCTTTTTTTCTGATGCCTTATCAAAAAAGAAATTTCAAATACAAATAAAGACGCCTATAAGCATATCTAAAATTCTACAAAAAGCCAAATCTAAGTCTCAATTTATTTGACTCAACCAGTACTGCAATATTTACTAAATATATACAATATACAAAGCACTGAACCAATGTTTTAGGATTATGAATTAATCTTGCCCCATATACTCCTACAATGCAACTGCATTGTAAAATGAACTTTTGTTTAGATTTCCTTCTCAAACAAAAGTTTCACATTTCCTGAGGACACAGAAAAACAAAATAATTTTTTTCTGTTGTGACTTTCTGGCTTCATGGAAAGCTTCATGTAAGTACATACCGAGAGACGAGTTCATCTACTAGTTTCTACTGACCAGCACCAGCCCTCTCATGAGTGACCGAAACCTCCACCATGACCTGATAAAACCTGACTGGCACATGACATGGAGGCAATAAGCAGACATGTCCTTTCAACTGCAGTAAAAAGAGCTGAGGCACAGTGTCAGGAAAAGCAACAAGATCATGATCATGTAGTTGGAAATCAAGAAGAATGCAATGGAGACAACCTCAAAAACTGCAAATAACTTGTGCTTCCATGAGTGCCCTGCCATATTACATCACACATAAATCTGTGATGGAAGGAAAAATTAAAGCCTGTCTCATGCCTCAATTCTGCCACTGACTGAGCTTGAAAAAGAAAATTAAGATAATCTTTTTATAGTTATTCAACCAAAGGCAAGAATTATATTCTAGACATTTAACCGAATAAGCTCATTAATGTGGGGTAAAAGAATCGTTTAGCAATTCACCAATGTCCTAACTCAAATAATTCACAACAGGACTTCCCAGATTTCCTTAAAATTATATTGGTATTAATTTGACACAACTGATTGTTCCAATACATAAATTCTTTCCATGTGTTTATTAGGCCACTTCAAATTACAGTTAACCTGTTCTTATAAATACAATCACCTACTTCGTAAGATCAGCTTTTTGCTTCTGATAAGTTATTTTTTCTCCAAAGACACAGAACTGGTATCGTTCAACAGACTAACCAGAATGGTGTGAACCAACTCTTGTGTCCAAGAATGGGGGAAAAAAGGGGTACACAAACCTCAAGGCAAATATGAGCATCTCACTATGGCCAACACACTAAAGAAATCCAAAGCACACCAAAGGAAATTATGTTATAGTTCTGTTCAAGATGAACAGTGAATCACTATCAAGATTATTGTTCTTCAAATTCGGACAGTAATATAATCTCTTCACAGAAATGGAAAATGAGCCAGCTCTATGTTCCATGGCGTAATCTCGTATGCACACATATTCCCCCCAAAACTAAAAGTAGATCAACTTACATGGCTCTCTGGCAATGAACTGAGGTACAGTGTTGGGCAGAGGAGTACTGGGATTTGGAGTTCCTACTAGTTTGTTCTTGGCCATCTTCGTGTTTGCCTTAGCAAACTCTAGTCGTAGTGTTTGCGGAATTTCAGGATCAAAGCGGATGCCCTTTGGAAATAAAGAACAAATGGAAGATGTTTTCATTTCCTTAGAGTCAAACCGGAATGGTGACAAAATAAACAGTCCAGTAAACCCTGGCCTACCAGGAAAAAAGGTCAGCAAGTGTTCTCATTCTCACCATTGACTTAGAATATACAAAAACCCACAACACAATGTGTCCAGAAAGTCAGGCACATTTAGCTTACTCCACTAAAAAACTTCAGTTACATGGATTTTCACCTATCCCTTTTCTTCTTGGGAAAAAACTTTCAAATTCTAAAACTGAAATGAGCAAATTCCTGATACATTTAAAAACTGATGGCTATTAACGCAAATGAACAATATGATCATTGACAAATAGAAAGACATATTGTGTAACACTGGAGTCTGACATCTGAAATCCTGAAAGGCCTGGTTTCCAGTGTTAAAAATAGCATAATTCTTCAATGCTTTTAGTTTTCCTACCTATAAATGGAGAAAAAGAATTCCATTTTCTTTTAACAGAGCTTGACAAAGATAATACAAATAACTCTACTTATAAAACAGAAATTGGCCAGGCATAGTGGCACACGCCTGTAAATCCAAGCACACGAAAGACTGAGGCAGGAGGATCGCTGAGAGCTCACGGCCTGCCTGGGCTACAAAGTGAGTACAACATCAGCCTGAACTACAAAACAAGACCCTGTCTCAAAAAAAAAAAACAAAATAAAACAAACCAACCCACAAGACAGAAATTAGACGTTTGCATGATTTCTAACGCAATTAATATCCTCTGATACTAGTTAGTTTATAAGTTTATATAAAATCTGAATGGCTTGAAGTTATACAGTCCTGGTTTTATTACAATTGGCTTACTTGCCACGTGAATAGACAAATGATTACACAGGCCAAAGAGATGACAGTAATATTAATTATCCTTATCTCTATTACTATAGATCACCTTTAAAAATAACATTTGATAAATCACAAAAACTACAAACAAGATTTAGGGCAAGCAAATTCTATTTTGGAACCTACCTATTCAAGAATTTCTTTGTTAGGAATGATAGCAAGGAACCCAGCGAAAACAATGTTCAATGCCATGAATTCTGCACCCCCGCAGTGTCAGAAATGTCACTACAGTGCATAGATGCACCCAAAGTCCTATGTTTTTGTCTTTCAAATGAGTATCCCAAGTATACAGGTGTTACATATAGTGCTTCTGGATGGACCTATGTGGCCCTGATAGTCCCCAACTCTCTTTTCTTCTTAACTTTGAAAAGAAAAAGAGGCGGAGATGTAGCTCAGTGGCGCAGTGCCTGTGTGGCAAAGCATAAGTTCGACACTTCGATCACTGGTATCCCTCCCAAAAAAAGGGAGAAGAAAAAGAGTAATTTCCACAAGAAGTAGGTAAGACACTCTTATTGTGCAGAACAAATCAAACAATTCTGAACTTCGCAGGTTGCATTATAAAGACGCAAGGAAGAGCCCGTTACTGGAGCGAAACAGCTACAGGAGAAAAGGGGGGATTATAGGAAAGAGGCCCTCAGAAAGGTGGAACACGAGTCAAGAGCCCTGGCCCAGAGATGTACTAGCATGGGCAGACCTTCTTTGAGCCTGAAATATATTCATTCTTTGAGAAGAAACCAATTGAGGGGACTAGACCGGGGGGGAAGGGGTCCCATTTGAAGTGAAAAGGAGTTATCAATTTTAGGACGCTTAAAAATGTTTTTTAAATTGGTTTTGGCGTTTTTTGTTGTTCTTTTAATTTGGGAAACCTCAGTACTACTGTCTTGCCAAATACATATATATATATACACACAAAGTTTCATTTGCTTTGAAGCAGCATTTGCTCCCACCGGTTTACAATCAAGAAGTGTTTAATTTATCAAAGCTACTATCTCAACAGAATAACTATTTCCAAATATGGACCTGAACGGCTGTGGGGTTTGCCGGGAGACACACATGATCCCTGGCTGCTATACACTGGTTTGCTGTGGGACTGAGGATGTAGCTCAGTGGCAAAGTGCTTGCACAGGACACATGAGGCCCTGGGTTCTGTCCCCAGTCCTGCCAAACAAAGGTATGCTGAGCAAAGATTTGTACACTCACACCACGCCCCATGGAACACACAGAGCAGCAGTTTGCAATCGATTTTAGGCCATTCTCCTGACAGTTCAGTTCACCAACCTTCCTGGAGGGAGGACTCTCTTAAAATTAGGCTCATGTCAACGTAAGGAACTCACAGCAAGCGGCTGGGATATCAAGAACAATTTAGGACATTTCTGCAGTTCTCTGGAACATTGAGCTATAGACATTGAGATTGAAGATCTGAATTCTATGTCTCAGCTTGCTCACTGCTGTTCCAGAATCAACTGAGACTCTATACAATTTACTTGCCTCTTATACAACATGGGTTGGTGGCTTGTGTCCTAAAATATGCTGAACTGAATATCTCCCAATTCCCTCCCCCTGTCTTCATACCCCTGTTGTTTGAGCTAAAATAACATCAACATGATGTTCCAAATCAAAGTTCCAACATCCTTATTAAAGGGGGGGGAGGGAAGCTCCCAAGTTAAAATGACCTAATTTGTTTGGCAGCTTATACAGAGGCCGGAGGCTTAGAATACAAGCCACATTCCTCCAACCTCTTTAGCAGCAACACCATATTTGGTAATCAATATCCTGCTATGCTGAGTTTCTCTCCATAGGGATTAGCTATGCCCAAAACATTTTAAATGTTAAAGCACGATAAAGAGAAGAAAGAGGCAGAGAGAGCTAGGGTAAGAGTGAACACATTAACTGAAAAAGGAAAAAAGCAAAGGAGAGGAGAAAGAGGAAAAAGAAAGGAAGTAGGAGACTAGGGGAAAAAAATATACCTCGTGTTTTTAATTAAAACCTAATAAGATTTCTTCTTTGACTAGAGTAACTTCACATTAAATGCTGTCAAGATAAGATTACTGCCATGTGGCCGGGCATGGTGGCACTCGCCTGTAATCCTAGTGCTCGGGATGCTGAGGTAGGAGGATTGTTATGAGTTCGAGACCACCCTCGGCTACAAAGTGAGTTCAAGGACAGCCTGAACTACATAGTGAGACCCTGTCTCAAAACACAGGGCTGGGGATTTAGCTCAGTGGCATAAGCACCTGCCTGGCAGGAGCGAAGTTGTGAGTTCAATCCCTGGGAAGGGATTACTGCCATGTGGAAAGGAAAATCCGTGCCTTTCCAAACCATCCTACCTGGTTTATAATCTACGAAAATTGCTCATAGCAAAGATAAAATCCTTCTCTTCTAAACATAAATGGTATCACAAAGAGCATAAAGAAGTCTCCCCATACCATTATGGTAATAATTTGAGGACAAACAGTTGCTTAGAAGCCACTCAATCTGACTGGATACTGGGACAGCCAACAGTCTCCACCAAAGCAGGTTCAGGATGATCTACAAGGGCTATGTTCCATGGGAGACCTACAAGAGATATAAAGACACTGCTGGCAAACAGTGCATCTCTCTCCGGCTGTCCCATGCAAAGCAATGAGTCCCTGAGAAGGCATTATGGAGGAAGTATTGAAAAAGCCTAAGTTTACCAGGTGGCAGTCAGTCCAGGAAAGGGCTCAGCACAATTCTATCTGACAGGATATGTAGAGGGTGTGTCCGAGTGGAGGGGAAACAGGCCTACATAAGGAAGCAGAGAGAGATCACAAAAGAGCTTTTCTGCTCAGAGTAAGGGCTCTGGAGTGCTCGTAGGGTTAAGATCCTCAAAGGCTAGTGCGTACTGGAATCAAGGAAAGGACTTGTTAAACAGAGCGCTAGGCCCCCAGACAGTGTTTGTAATTCAGTATTTCTGGGGTGGACCTGAGAATCTGCATTTCTAACAAATTCGCAGGTGTTGCTGATGCTGCCTGTGCAGACATTGCATTTGGGAGTCAAGGAGGTATAAGACAACTCGACTGGCAGCAGGAAAGGTAGACTCCATGAAGAAGGTGCAGCAGACCAGTGGCGAAGCAATGGAGCAGCCCTGAAAGGAAAAGTCAGGTGGGACAGTTGCCTTGATGACCCTTCTTTGGGAAGGGTACTGCTGTAGTCAGGGGATGCAAGGAGAACAAGACAATACAGGACACACAATTTATATTATTATTTTATGATAGTCACCCAGAGTCGAATACAAGAAATGCAGGAAATCTGTTCACACACTGAAGACCTAGAGAATCTAGCCGAGGGCTTGGAACCCATAGCAATGTGCTGCTGAACAACCCAAAGCCCATGACAATGCCTCCTACGAGTCCAAGTGGAGGCCTAAAGCCTACGACAATGACTCATGCAAGTCTATTTCACAGATCTGTGATGGGAAGGCCCAAAGGTCAGCGGTGAAAGCTAGAAAGTCTATGCCAGCAAGGTGAAGATCTGTGCCAGTAGTCTTGAGGGTTGTGCAGTGAAGTCAAGAAGCAACACTCAAAATAAAGACCAGGGCTTCCCTCAAAAGTACCACAGCCATCCTCAAACGACAACCAACTTCTCTGATGAGAAAGGCTGAGTACGTATCAATAAGCCAGTGTGACATGCTTCACCTGGAGATTGAACAGCACACACCATCCCCTCCAGAGCCAGGAAGCCATGCTGAAAGGACCAGAGCTCCCACAAAGTGAACCGCAGCCATTCTCAGAGACAAAGGCCCCAAGCTCCTCCAATGATAACAGCTCATTAGGAAAGCCCGCGTGACAAGCTCCTCCAGAACCAACAGCTCCAAACAATACAACTTAGGAAAAATCACAAAACTGTTCTCTTCTTCTCCACTTCTCCTTTTCATGCTGGCAACAGTCCTCAGGTAGATCCTCTACATTCAGCAGCAAGCTGATTCAGTTCAGTTGATGTTAAGTTGACCACCAATTTTTAATCCGCTACAGGCACTCAGGGGTCAATGTTTTGTGTCCTTCTCTGACCACAACTGGTTATTCAGGGACAGATGCTACTCCAAGTGACCCAACATGTTTCCTCTTTGGGGGATTTCACTTTAAAGACAGACATACCAAAATGGAGGTGGTCAGAGCTCAGTCACCTAACCTTACTGGAAAAAGGTATCTAACCTCCTCTCAAAGAGGTGGTCCTCATAGCACCTTAATACCCAGTGAGTCTTATTCTGTATACGAAATGGTGTTTCAGTTCTAGCACCCTAACACTCAATCAGTCTTATTCTGTGGGTATTTATATCATGATCCACAGTTAAAGTGAGTTTGTAAGTTCTTGACATAGTTTTAGGAGCAATGGAATCATTCATTTAGAGAAAAATAGAGAAGAAACAAGGCCAAGAGATATATAAGTACTATAAAAGATGTTCACGGCTATATTTAGTTTATAAAATATTACACAATGTTTACTAATACAAGGACAAAAGAGAAAAAAGGCTGAGAACATATACAACAGTGTGCTATGTATGCATGTATATTTTCAGTTGTATATGTCTATCTGAGTGAGGCCAAAATCTTTATAATTAAATAACTAACATATTAAGTACTAATACTAACATTAGAAAAGGTCGGGGAAGCTGGGCGTGGTGGCACACGCCTTTAATCCCAGCACTCAGGAGGCTGAGGTAGGCGGAGCATTGTGAGTTTGAGGCCGGCTTGGGCTACAACGCGGCGCAAGGCCGACCTGAGCTACATAGTGCGACCCTGCCTCAAAAAACCAGGGCCGGGAGTTTGGCTCAGTGGCTTAAGCGCTTGCCCTGGCAGGCGCAAGGCTGTGAGTTCAATCCCCGGTGCCGCAAAAAAAAAAAAAAAAAAGAAAAGGTCGGGGAAGGATCCAGACACATATTTTTGACAATTTTACAATGTCTGAACTTTTTACAAATGTGTATAATTTGTACAATCCTGTAAAGAATTTTTAAAAACAGAGGACAAGAGCTGGAATAAGTGCTTTTCTACAGAGGGTCACAGAGGATAGTGCTGTAAGACACAGCACTCAACCAGTTAACCCACAGAGGAGGCAACAGTAGAGACAGCACCTAACCAGTTAATGTTTTCTGTTCACTATTTTCTACAAAGTTTATTAAAAAATAACATAATTTCAGTCTTACAGACTAATATGCAGACTTACAGCTGCAAACATAGTATAAAGAATCCCTCAGCTCACTCCTCTCAAATGTTACCATAATACCACATTTGCTTTATTATTTCCCCCATTCTGTCTCCTCTGCTTCTGAAAGTACACATATACAGACATGAAGTTTTTTCCCTCAGCTATTTTAAGTACAAACACAAAAGTCCCTTTACCCTTTAATTATTATAAATGGGGGCATCTGTTTGCTTTCCTGGCCCAGGACCAAATACAGAGGTCATGCATAGCATTTAGTTGTCATTTCTCTTTTTTATTTTAAAGAGAATTAAAATAAACAAACAAATAAATAAATAAAACCAATGTGGAATTTCAAAACAAGACAGGTAATCAAAATCGTTATTACATATTCTTTTCTTCAAAATAGTTGCTTAGATTATCAGATATAGGCATGAAAAATGGAACAAATGTAAGCACTAACTGCTCCTTTCAATGAACTACTAGAATTAGTACAATTAGCTATCTTGTCAGTGTATATGTGTGTATGTGTGTGTGTATATATCCCTTCATTCTTTTCTCTTTTCCCCATCCCAGTTGTTCCTTTTCTTCTTTCCCCCAGTTGTTCTTTCCCTTTGAGTAGTTTGTTTCCCTTTCACAATACTGATGGTATACATTTTAGATGATATTCTTTCAGTTTCTTGTACTAGCGAGGCAATACGATGTTTACAAACAAGTTTATTTCATTTGTGAGTATGGTCTACAGTAGCATTCATTTACCTTAAAAAAGTCTTATCTTTCTTTATACCTGAGTAGTACTCCATTGTATAAAAGTACATCTTTTTTATCCATTCACTGGTTGATGGACATTTGGGTTGTTTCCAAGACTTAGCTATTACAAATTATGCTGCTATAAGTATGGATGCAAATGTATCACTATGGTATGATGTTTTCAATTCTTCTGGAAAAGTTCAACCCAGAAGCTGGGTTGAACAGGACCTCTAATATTAGTTTTTTTATTTTTTTTATCTTTTTGAGACAGGTTCTCATTATGCAATTCAAGCTGGTCTTGAACTCACAACAATCGTCCTGGCCTGGGCCTCCCAAGTTCTAAGATTACAGGTGTGCACCATCACACCCAGCTTCCAACGTGATTTTTTGAGGCATCTTAACACTGATTTCCACAGTGGTTGTATCAGTATACACTCCCACCAACAGTGGAGAAGTGTTTCTTTTTCCCCACAGCCTCTCCAGCATTTATTATTGGTTGATTTCTTGATCTTGGCAATTGTTTCTGGAGTGAGATGGAATCTCTGTTGTTTTAATTTGCATTTCCTAAATGACCATTTATATCGAACATTTTTTCATATATTTGTTTACCATTTATATTTCTTCATCTTAGAAGTGTGTATTCATCTGAAAGGCAAATTTTTGGATTAGGTCTTGGAAGTTTGGGAGCCTGGTGTTTTTTAGTTCTTTATATGTTCTAGATAGGAGTCATTTATCCGAGGGACAGTTGGTTAAAATTTTTTCCCAGTACCTGGGTTGTATAGGTTGGTGACTTCTTTTGAATTATAAAAACTTTGTAATAAGATGAGATCCCAGTAGTTGACTCTTTGAAGTATTACCCATGCTATTTGGTTTTTGTTCATGAACTCGCTGCCTACCCACGTCCTCGAGGTTTCTACCTATTTTATCTTCCAGCAGATTTAGTGTTTAATATTTATATTTTTGATTCGTTTTTGACTTTAGTGAATGGTGATAGACAAGAGTCTAGTTTTAGTCTTTGGCACTTGGAAAGCTAGTTTTTCCAGCACCATTTATTAAAGAGGCTATCTTTCTTACAGTAAACATGTGTGGCCCCTTTGTCAAAAATAAGGTGGCTGGGTGTTTGTACTTGTGTTTGCATCTTCCAATCTGTTACACTGATCTTCAAGTCTGTTTTTTTGCCAGTATAATGCTGATTTTATTGCAGTTGGTTTGTAGTATAATTTCACATCAAGGATTATGATGCCTCCTGCCTTCACTTTGTTGCCATGGATTGACTTTACTATTTTAGGTCTCTTCTGGTTTGAGATGAATTTTAGGAAAGTTTTCTCTAATTTTGCAAGGTATGCTAATGGTATTATCATCAGGATTGCATTAAAGCTGTGTAAGTTTAGGAAGCATGATCATTTACATAATATTGAGTCTTTCTATCCATGAGTAAAAATTATCTTTCCATTTTCTGAAATTATTGATTTCTTTCTTCAAAGTACTGTAATTTTCAATGTATAAATCTTTTACTTCCTTTGTTAGAGTGATTCCTAAGTATTTCATATTTTTTTGATGCTTATTATGGACTAAAAACTGGTGGTCAACTTAACACCAGCTGAATTAAATCAGCATGGTGCTGAGTGTAGATGGCCCTCCTGAGGAAAGTTGCCAGCATAAATACAGACATGGAGAAGAGGGTCACATTGTGGGTTTTCCTAAGTGTTGCTGTTTCGAGCCATTGGTTCTCCTGGAGGAGCTTGTCATGCTGGCTTCCCCAATATGAATTAGGCTATTATCATTGGAGGAGCTCAGGACCTTGTCATTTAGAGTGCCTATGATTCACTTTTGAGAAGCTTTGCTCCTTATATTGAGCATCGCTTCCTGGCTCTGAAGGGGAAGATGTGTGCTGTTTAATCTCCACAAGAAGCTTGACACGCTGGACTTCCTGACCTGTACTTGACTATTCTCATCCTCAGAGGAGCTCAGGACCTACTGCCACTGAGGATGGCTATGGTATGTTTCAGGGGAGCTCTGGTCCTTATTTTGAGCGCAACTTCTCGGCTCCAGTGTAGAACCATCAACCTACGGGCACGGATCCTTCACCTTGCTGGTATAAACTTTCTAGCTTCCACCACTGACCTTTGGCCTTCCCAGCGCAGGTCCATAAAACGCTGGCATGAGTCCTTGTAATGGGCTCTAGACCTCTAGTTGGACTCGTGGGAGGCACTGTCATAGGCTCGGGTCTTCAGCTAGACTCATGCAGGACATTGCTGTGGGATCCAGGCCTGTGGCTGAATATTCTGGGTCTTTAGTGTTATGGACAGATTTCCTGCACTTTCTTTGAGTTTAACTCTAGGTGGTCCTCATAAAATAGTATTAAAAATTCTGTGTCCTATATGCAGTTGTTCTCCCTGTAACCCCTGACATCAACAATGCTATTGTGAATAGTATGTTTTCCCCAATTTCTCTCTCAGTGAGTTTGTTGTTTCTGTACATGAATGCTATGATTTGTTAGTCCTGTACTCACCATATCTCTTTAGTCTTCTCTAATCTGGAAAAGTTCTTCAGTCCTTGTCTTTCATGATTTTGACATTTTTAAGAGTACAGGCAATTTATTTTACAAATGTCCCTCAATTCAGTTTCACTTTTTTTCTTATTTAGATACAGGCTCTATATTTTTTGGCAGGAATATCAGAAGAGATGTGTGGTCCTCCTCAGGGAATCACATCTGGAGGCAACTGACGTCATTTTTGTCCCAGAAGCTGTGATATGAACTTTGATCATCTGACCAATTTCTGTGATGGAGAGTTACTAATGCTTTCCCTTTTTACCTAGTAAGCATTTTCAGGCTATTAAAACACCCTGTTTTCTCATGAAACCTACTTTGTACTTTTAACATCTATTCCTTCCTTGCCTAAATCAATCACTACTATGATTACCAAATGAGGCTTTCTTAATTTTTTTTTGAGGCTTTGTTAATCTTATTATTCCTTTACTATGCATCAGTTGTCTATTTCAAGGGAAAACTTTTACTTCCACACCCTTTATTAATCATTTATATCACTACTGGCATATATATTCATATTTTATTTACTATAGCAACTTTATATAGTATTTACATTAAGTACCGTAAATAATCACAGATGACTTAAAAGCACAGGAGGATGTGCCAGTCATATGCAAATGCTACACAGCATTTCATACAGGGGATTTTGTTATTGTTGGGAGTCTCAGAACTAAGTCCTCATGCATATCAAGGAATAACAATATTTATTCTGGTGCTCAAATTTTCCAAGAGTTGTTACCTTTTTTGTGCACACATGCAACATACAGGCTTTCATATTCCTATTTTGCTACATCATTTAGATACATTAAAAATAAAACTTAGATACATCAGAAGTTGAAAATGACAGCACTGATTCCATTTCAACATGGCCAGGTTTAAGTCTAGCATTCTCCTTGACATACTTGCATCTCTGACAGAATCCTAGCTTTTCTTATCTGCTACCTCTTAATTTACTTCCACAATGCAGGGATGTATATTATGTGGTTTAAAAAAAAAACCATTAACTCCAGTTCAATAATTATTTACAAGTTTTTTTAAAGACTGAAGGTGCACAGCCAATGTGTATTCAAGAATTCTGAGGGCTGGGGATGCAGCTAAGTGGTACAAGTAAATGTTTTGCACACAAAAGCAACTCTTAGGAAGCCAAGGCATAAAATAATAATAATTTGGGGGGTTATTCCTTATTGTACCAACTTTCAGTGCAGGTTTGTTGTTCATTTGAATTATGGTTAGATTCATTCATTTGTGTTTATACAAGTTGGGGTCTGTTTCTCTATCCTTGTTTCTCTGGATTATTAGCAGTAAAAGTGTTCCACCATTTTAAAAGATGGGGTTGATTCATTAATCCATTTGTCTTTGTTTACGTATTTATGAGTAGGGTTTTTAAATGCTGATTAAAATGCTGAGGATCAGCTGGGAGTGATGGCACATGCCTGTAATTCCACCTACTTGTAAGGTTGAAGCAGGAGGACTGCAAGTTTGAGGCCAGTCCAGGTAACTTATTGATACCTTGTCTCAAAATAAAACACGGTACTAAAAATGATCTAGAAATAGCCCAGTGTTGCCTAAATTCAACCCCATTATGGGAGAGGGGAGACTGAGGACCCAGGATTGAGATTCCTTTACCAACCTGCAGTCACTTTGAGGTAAGTCCTCAATGACGGTCTAAGCAATCTAAATTCTTAAAATATCATGTGCTTGATCAAATTACTTCTCAATTTTTAAAATATGCTAAAATCTAAGAGTATAAAGACAATTGAGCTAAAATTGTTATAGTGAAACACTGCTCAGCATTATAATAAAACAGAGTTGAATCCTCGGCCAGTGCTGGAATGAGGGGAATATTCCTCATGTATAAGCCAGGCTTGATGGCTCGCTTTCCTGTGATCCTGGGTCAAGGGAACCTTTGGGAAGACCCAGCATGGTCCTATTCAGTATGTTAAGCACGTTATTCCACTGAGTCCTGTGAACTGTCCCTTTACTGCAGAGTAAACCATTTATTCTACTGTGAGCATACTATTCTTGTCTAAGACATCGCTATATGCCATTTGCTTCTGGAAGACTGAAAGTTATTTCCTGTCAGGATTTCCTAGAGTTTCCTACACAACCCAGTCTCATTCAGTGATCTAATGACCAAGAGACATGTATTGAACTAGCTGAAACTGCATTTGCTAAAAGGGTAAAAATAGTAAAACAGCTTCGATGGAAAAAAAAAGTTTATTTAGTTAGTTTATGAATAAGCAGTTAGCTAGTGAAAGGGCCTGAGATAAGAGTTGCATTATCAGCCATATTGTTAAGAAGTAAGAATAGCAGAGAACTAGGACTTTGGACCAAGAGCTAAGACTCTGGACCATTTCCTTGGGCAACATGGAATGTAGCCCCTCCCTAAACTCCAGTTCCCAGAAATTTAAAATGCAAAATAACCAGTTTTTCTGAAAAATCCTCTTTTCCTTTAAGTCCTGCATTCTGAGTGACTAGGTTAGATAGCCTGCATTCCAATTAGTCATTTGAAATCCATAGAACCACTATAGCACTGAGCACTTCCTGTACTCCACTTACCCATAAAAAGGTCTGGACTGAGAAGCCACTTTGAAATTATGCTTTTTGAGTTCCTTTCTTAGAAGAAATCAGGAGCCTTTTTCCCGTCTCATTATTTCCAATAAAAGAATCTCCTAGCCACTTGCTTTTGGTTTACAACTCTGTACTACTACCCTGTGAGACAATGAACTTGGTTTGCAGAATGAACTGTTGTTTCTCCAATATACCAAGATTCAGCCTCACAGGATGAAGAGTTCCATGGTTAACTCTATAAGCTTCTTAGTGTTACATTCTATGTGCTTAATTCAAATTAAACAGTTTCAACTTTGGAGAATGTGACATCCATCAGGAAATCTTAACCAAGGTTGATATCTAAGCGGAGGAGGAGAAACAGATGTTCTTTGCTCAAGTAGTAAGAGCCTGTATTAATTCATCCTTTCTATTACAAAATGAGAATGATCTGTCTGCAGAAACTATATACAGAATATAGCACTGCAATGCATGAAAATCCATTTTCTTTTACAATAAACTATGTAGCACTTCCATAGCCTAAGAATCTTTAAACTTCTTTTTTTTTTTTTTTTTTTGGAACTGGGAATTGAACTCACGACCTCATGCTTGCCAGGCAGGTGCTGTGCTGCTGAGATATATCCCCAGCCCAGAATCTTTTAACTTTGATGAGGTTATGATAAAAAAGTGAATCCCCCACCTATGTTCAGAAAATGAGAAGGAACCTGGGCAAAGGAACTCAAGTAAAGGTCAAACTTGTTACTGACTCCTCTCTGACCTTGAATCTAATAATCCCAAGACCTAGATCCTGTTTTTCTCTTTCACTACCCTCTGTACTTGGCTTCTGGTGGTAAAACCCAGATTTTCTGAGGGCTGGAATTCTGATATGCCTTCAGGCTTTCCTAAATGCTATAGGCAGCTGAGTTAGATAGAAATATTATAGGCAGTCAGACAGGGCAAGGCCCTCAAAGGAGCCTGCACAGAGGACCAGATACCTTGTGACCTTAGAGACAGACACCTCCCGCTGTGGGCAAGATCCCAAGACAAAAGGCAAAACAAATGCAACCACACCCCAAGTATAAACATTAGGGATTGACATTCTAAATAGGTATGGATCACCTTGCCTAAACTAGGAACCATGATCCCAACCCTCTACAGGAAGAGTCATTGCTCCTTAAGAATGCCCTCTTACTATGTGACTTGCTTCCCCATGTGTACCTGATTTGGTCAATTTTACCTGAACAATTAATCTTACTGGTTGACCATAGTTCTGTCCCACCTCATGCCCGTTTGCTTTGTGAGTTCCCAGGTTTTCCCCATGTTGGACCTGTCTCACCTCACAGTTTTGCTCTATAAAAATCCCCTAGAAAAGACAAAGTCTTCGGCAACCCACTCAGAACCCCCTGTCTCTCTGAGACAGACGCTTTCTCTCAAATACACTCTGCTCTTAACCTCCATTGTTCCTAAAATTCATTCTTCGATTTTAGAGAACACAAACTCATATGGACATATAATAGGTTAGGAGTTTCATTCCCCTATATCATAAGCAGAGACCCCAGCAACTATCGAAGTCAGCATTACAATCTTCCGCTATATTCTATAACACCAACTGCAGCTCCATCCCAAGGTAGCAGATCTACAGAGAACCACTGCTGGCCCATCTTACCATTGAGTATGACTGAGTTGTGATAAATTTGTGATAGGAAGGCAGCAATTCTGATTGTAGAAGGCATAATAAATCAGACAGCTCAGGGAGACTGGGGTAAGGGAGAAAGCTATTCCTTTCACATTGTCAAGAATTACCAAGCATTGAACAAAAGACTTGAGAACCAACAATGTTGATTACTATAAGAAGTGGTAACATAAAATGGATTGATCCATGAAGAATGGAGAACACACGATTCACAGAATGCTCTGCTGATGCTATCGGGGTTTAATAAGGCCTTTCAAATTCAGAGATGTCACTTGGTGAGGTGTTAACAAATAACTATATTTTCTCAGCAACCTCTTCATTTCTTCCATAAGAAATGAGGTGCTCCTACCCTTAAATCTGGTGAGAATAAAGTAATAAATAACTCAGCTGGGCGAATGATACCTATTAACTACATTTGACAAACTTAACTTAAAAATTATTAAAATAAAAGTATTCAGAGGTTGGAGGTATCTTTAGTTATACTACATTTAAAAGCTTTCATTTGTTAAATTACAAAAATGAATCTGAATCCTTTTTTCCCAAGTGATCAAATATAGAAGTCTCTGATTTGTGATGTTTCTTTTTAACCTATTTAGTCATGATTTTAATAAACATTCGGTGTTCTTGTTTAAAAAGTTGCTGTAATATGCAATTACAGATATCTATAATCTACATACCATAACACAGGATAAGAACCCCAGGAACATCTCAGCCATGTGATATTTGACAAAAGGGCCAGAAACATATAATGGAGGAATGATAGTCTCTTTAAATAAATAGCGCTGAGAAAAATGGCTATACAATGCAAAAGATCTAATCTAGACCCACATATCTCACTATGTACTAAAATAAAATCAAAACAGATCAAAAACCTAAATATTAAATAAAGCAGACACTTAATCTGCTGGAAGATAAAACTCTTGAAGACAGGCTTAGGCAAGGACTTTCTGAACAAATTCCAACTGCACAAGAAATAACAAAGTGAGAAATCAACGTAAAAGAGCTCCTGCACAAAGAAACAACTAAGAGTGTAAAGGCAACCTACAGAAAGGGACAATTATTTTTTTCCTAGCTATTCCTCAATCAGGGGACCAATATCTAAAACAAAGACCTCAAAAAAATAGTATCATTTAAAAAAAGAGGATGCCTCTCAACATAAAAGATCCAATTAAAAAATGGGCAACGGATATAAGCAAACAGTTCTCAAGAAGTGCAATGGCCAATAAAAACATGGAAAGAATCTTTAACATCTCTGATCATTAGAGAAATGCAAACTGAAACAACATTGAGATTCTATCTTATCCCAAAAAGAATGTTATCATCCAGAAATCAACTAACAAGTGCTAGAGAGGGTATGGAGAAAAGGAACACCAACTTCTACATTGTTGGTAGGACTGCAAACTAGTATAACCCCAGGAAATCAATGTCAATATTCCTCAAAAAAGCTAACCTAGAAATTCCATTTGACTCAGGTATGTACCTTCCAAGTCATCCCACATGAGTTGAAGACATCCCATTACGATGTTACACACGTATCTATGATAGGGGCAGCACAATTCCTAGTAGCCAAGTCTTAGAAGCAATCTAAATGTCCATCAACAGGTAAATGGATAAAAGTATGGAATTTATACACAATGGAGTACTATTCTGCTACAAAGAAAGATAAATGAGTTACTCATAGGAAAACCGATGCACCTTGAGACCATAACGTCAAGTGAAATAAATCAGACATACAAGCGTAAATATTGCAAAAGTTCTCTTAAAGCCCAAACAATGAATGACAAATAATAAAAGACAGATAAGAGGAAACACAGAAATATTTTGCAACTGGGAAGGAGACCAAGAGACTGAAGAAGAGGGGGGCTGGGCAGGGGTGTAGAAAGAATTTAATATGTGCTGTGCGCAGCACCAAATCTCTCAAATGAATGGATTCAGTATGCATTACAAACATACACTAACAAAAATAAAAATTTGAAATAAAGTGCAATTCAGCACTTTTAGTACAGAGTAGTATACCATCAACTACCCTATAGTTTTTGAAACTTTACACTTCAAACAGAAATTCTATACCCATTAACAATCCTCATTTCTCCCTCTTCTCCAACATTTCCCCCAAAAAATCTCTGCTTTACTTTCGATCTCCATGAATTTGCTTCCATGTATGGAAAATGGAATCACATTAATAGGTGGTCATTTCAGATTAGCTTCTTTCACCAACAATGTTTTCAAGCTTCATCCTCTTTGTACACAGCAGTACAACACTACTGTCTTTGGAGAATATTCCTCTATGCGATATACCACGTTTTGTTTATTCTTTTGACAGTTAGTAGGCACAAAACTGTTTCAACTTCTTGTCGACTATGAATAAGACTGCCACAAACACTTGTATATGACTTTTTAGGTGAACATGTTTTCAATTCTCTGGTGTGAAACTGCTGCATCATAGGGTATTGCTGTTAACTTTTAAGAATTGTCTGAATGTTTTCTGGTGTGACTGATAATTTTCCATCCCATGATCCAGGTACACACATACCACTTTTTCTTTTCTTTTTTTGACTTTTTTGAGAGAGGGTCTAGTGACATAGTCCAAGTTGGCCCCAAACTCACCGTGACCCTCCTGCCTCAGCCTCCCAAAGTGTTGGGATTACAGGCATGCACCACTATACCCAGTAGCAACCCAGTTTATCCATACCCAAACACTTGTTTCTGCCTTATTTAATCACCCCACCAGGTGTGAAGTAATACTTTATTGTGTCACTTCATTGTGACATTTCTCTATGTCAGTATATTTTAAAACATTTTGTAAAGATGCGTAGGAGTAAAAGTCGTCTTATTTTCGAAGAGCAGTTTGGCCACAGGCAAGGAAATATCCTAGAGGACCACAAAGTTTAACAGTCTGAATAGGAATTGGCTTTTACCTTTAAGAAACTAAAAAATAAGTGAGAAATACAAACTGCTTCCTGAAAGTTACTGATAGATACATCACTTCCATCAGAAACAAGGAGATAAGTGTGTACTTCAGAGAGATTCTAAGGTCTCACAGGAACCAAAATATATTTAGTTTTGGTTTTTTTTTTTTTTTTTAATTATCAGCTTTCTCTTCTACAGGCACCATAAAACCCTCAAATTAGAAACAGAGTCCAACAAGATATTTACAAACGTCTCCCCATGAGCCTGTAGAAACAACAGTGTCATTTAGTTGAGCCCTAAATGAATGAAAGAAGTCCAAATACAAACAATTACACTGGGGTGCACAGGATTCATTCAGAGGCAACAGTGTAGAATTAAGTTAAAGAAAAAGCTGAAAAACAAAAATAAAATGATAATTTGACAAGAGGAATGAAAGGGAAGAAAAAAATTAATGCAATAATTTCAATTCTTCCAACTCAGTATTTACAAACACAAATTAGAAATTTCTACAATTTATAGACATCATTATGTCACAAATGAAAAGTTGTGATATTCAAACATCTTTTAAAAAATGAAACTGTGAGTGAATGTAACTGAAAGACGATAGGAAAAAGGGGATCAGAATTCTCTGACACTAAGTGGCACCATGCTGTGGATTCAGGTGCCTCCTATCCTAAGTACTACTTGTTTTACTGCATTCCTCCCAACCTTGAAGCTTGTATAGAAATGCATGAAGAGTGCTTGGGGGCTGTTATATGACTCAAGATCACAGTGACATTTAGTAGGCAGGAGGTAAGGATAGTTAACACTAGGGGGAGGATAGTCCCAGTGAAGGACTGTCTCATCTAAAATGCAAATACCCTTCCCAACACAGATGAAGAAATTAACACCCAGAAAAGGCCAAGTAATCCCAAGTAATCATTGGTAGGATCCATACCCAAACTCAATATTGTAGCTTCCAAATTGGATGGAAGACTATGTAAGGAATTTACACTTCTGGAAAGTCCTTTTCATAAAGACTACACTGGTTTCAGGTAATAATAACCCAGGTTATTGTTTAGTTTTCACCAAGCTAAAACTCAGATAAATCTGGGTTCTCACAGATAATGAACTGAGGGGAAGAATCCATCAGATGTAAACCCCATTTCATACTTTTCCTAAATAAGGATATTGTTTGCAGAAACATCAAGACTGCTAATACAACAATCTGTGCTATTAAACCAATTACATCTTCTTCTTTTTCTTAATTCAACTACCTCTGAGTGTTTACCCTGGCTTCACCTCAGAATAAACTAATTTAATGTTAACTGTCCCCCTGGTCTGAGTCAGACTCATTTGAAACTGTGTGTCACTCTCTTCAGCAAGGCACAGTATTTAAGGGATTGCTATTCAGGGTTTCTGTGGTGTAAATGTTGAGTGATCACAGTGTCCAGGCTGACCCTGGGCTGTGAGTCCAGGTACAATTCCTTAAAACACAAAGCATTAGGTTGCTTCTATACCTTGTAAATCTTTTTTCTTGTTTTTAATCCTGTGAATAAAAAAAAAATCTGTGTTTTTTATAGGTTTCATTAAAAAATTAAATTTTTATCTTGTTTTGAGGATTTTCCTCACAGAAAGTAATACTATTCCATGTCTAATCTAGAATATTTCTACAGGTATATTTTTAACTTCAAGCATTTGTAATTTTACTTCTAATACTACTACTTACAAGAAGCTAAAGTGTTAGCGTTACAACAGAACTACTTTAGCCATGATGGAAAAACCTCATCTCCTTTTACAAACTGTCCTTGTTCTGGAATAAAAGGCATCTAATAGCATTTCTTACTGATTATTTCCATCAGTGCAACACAACCTTGGTTTTGCAAGCATTCAAACTCACATTCCCTTCACTGCTAAGCAAGACTCCTATGGACAAAAGTCCAACACCAGAATGGGGAATACCTTGACACTCCTTGAACAAGAAAGACTACAAAAATAACTAGGAGACAATGGGCTTAACTGACTTATGTCCTTCTACTTACTGGTAAAGGGAGTGAGAAAGACAGTTCTCTACAAGTATCAATGCCCACAGTTAACTATAGTGACAATTATGAAAGACACCCCCAAATCAGGATTGCAAATATTTTGTGGAACCTCTCTGTAGTAAAGAGGCTTACACTGTGAATTAGGAGCATGAGCTTTATAATCTAATCTGGTTGCCTAGATTCAAATACCATCTCCACTGCTGATTAGGATATGTTGTTTAATCGTTTGGTATTCCAGGTTCCTCATCATTAGAATAGGACTCAAAAATAGTCAAACCTTTCATGTTGACTGAAAAATTAAATGAGCTCACATAAACAGAATAATATGTGGCCTATGATTAACACTAATCCCTGTGACTTAGTGCTTAATGGCCAGGAGCTACTTCTCCAAATAAGAAATCTAGAGTTTCTCTTTCCTTTTTAGAGCTGCTCTGCTGTGGCTTGTAGAAGAGAAGGATGAAATTCAAGCTCTGCTCTGAAATTTCCCCCCAACTAAGAAGACACAGGATTTCTGAGCTGCTGTCCAATGTGGTAACTGCATGGTTTCTCTTCCTGCAGTAGAAAGCGAAGTGCATCCTGCTTCTCCTGCCCTGTTTCTATTAGTTAACCCACTCTGAGTACTTCCTGAGGGCCTGGCTAGTAATTGCAGACACTGGAACCCTTTGTAAAAAATTAGGCAGACATACCTTGACGGTATCTGGGCCTCTGTCGGACTTCACTATCCACCCCAGCTAAATTAATTTCTTCTCCACTAAAGCACATTTACTTTTTGTTAGCCAGCCATCTCTGTATACATAACCATGCCTGAGGAGAATCTGTTTTCTATAGGATGACTATAAAGTCATGACAGGGCCTTTGAAGAAGCTATAAACTCAATCTTTTAACATGTCAACAGAATCAGAGTCAAGCAGAGTTTACTTTTCAAAGGGTTGAGAGGGCATGATTATTTGAACTTCTGCCTCTATGTTCTCAAACTACCCTGAAAAGGATGATTGAAAGAACTAGACACTGACAATGACAGGAAGGGGCTGTCTCTAAGCCAAATACCGTCAGTTACCCATTAAAGCAATGTTTTACAGTGACACTTTGAAATAGATACTACATGGAAAGAAATGTAGGCCAGAGAGCAAAGAGGACTCTCAGAATCAGCAATACTGATGTTAACATTTTTACTATGAGAACTCTGAAGGTAAACAGGTCAAATGTTCCAGGGCAGGGATAAATGCATATATCTTGGAAATCTTGATAATTACCCAACATGGCTGGGACTGCTGCTAGTCCTTTGCATCATACAGTTCTTACTACCTCCTCTGCTGACATCTCTCTCTGGGGGCAACATACTTCCATCTACACCCCAAAAGGAGTTCCTCTTTCCCCTTTGCACAAATGCATTTACTCCTGCTACTTGCACTAAAAAAAACAGCATTGTCAATGAAGCTTAACAGCTTGGGCAGTGGTACTGTACCTGCATTAGCAGTTGTGGACCCATGGATTTGATCGCATCATGGTGTTGGGGTGGGGAGTGGGGTAGCAGTCCTACACCATAATTTTCAATTCAGTAAAGTTTTCACTATAAGAAGGTTTGGACAACGGTATAGGAAAAAAATCTACAACATTTAGTGGTCCACACTTGCCTGATGCTGGTCCAAGATACTGTGTATCAAATAAAGCTCAGAACTCTGACAGCAACTTCACTTATTTGGGAAATCAACAAAGATGATCTGCTATAACCAAGAGTTCTCTATGCTGAACTATGCCTTTATAGGTGTCACAAAAAAAATTCCAAAGATGTGTAAGAGCCTAAAGAAATACAAGGTGGAAACCATGCTGTCAGTGTGACCAGATCAGGTGATTCACTTGTGTGAAACTCAGGTTAGGTACTTAAATCGCAATCCTATTCCTAGCCAGTCTATGTTACTAAACCAGGAAAAGCTAGAGAACACATACCTTTATCATGCAGTTTATCTGATGAAAATCAAGGGTATTTATGTGAAATTGCACTGTTAATTGCAACTTTAAAAGTAGCTTAAATCTCTACCTGAAAGTATCCCTTTTCATAAAGACTATATATGTTCTCCTGCACTTTGCGGTAAGTACAAAGCCTAGTACTTGTTTCTTTCTTTCTTTTGAGACACAGTCTCACCCTGTATTTCAGGCTGGCCTCAGACTTGAGGTGCTATTCTTGTGTCAGCCTCCTGAGTGCTGGGATTACAGGCATATCCCTGCCCCAGGCCACAAAGCCTAGCGTTAACCTGGGAAGACATGAATATGGAAATATTAATGCCACTTCCAATTGTGAAAATGTTTATTGGCATCTAGAATAAAGTTTCAAAGATGGTGTCTTTTAAACGAAAAGTATTAAGATTTCTTCTAAACACTGAAAAGATTTAAATGATCTTGCATCTGACATGTATTACGTGCCCAGCAAAATAAGATAACGGGGTTTGGGGGTTTAGCTTAGTGGGGTAAGCGCCTGCCTGGCAGGCGCGAGGTTGTGAGTTCGGTCCCTGGTACAAAAAAAAAATAAAATAAAATAAAAATAAAAATAGCATAATGAACAATAAGTCTATGAAAGTTCTTTATGAATTTAAAGATAGAGACTCAGAATTATAAAAACCTTGTGTATCTGTGTCTACGTTGAAAAGCGTGATAAGTTCTATCTGTGAGGTGGGCAGGCTAACACAATGCATTTAACATATTCTTTTCAACTTCACCTAAAGTGCACATTCGGTCACTTGAGGACCATCTTAATTTTCTGCATATGTTTTAAGGGTCATTGTACAAAGTTTACTTTGAGTTTTTATTAAACTGATGTAGAAGGAAAAAGGCAGGAAAGAGGAGAGAATAACAGTGTCGCCACAAACACACTCTACAACTGAAAAAAGACAGTTGCCTAAACGTTTCAAAAGCATTTTGAAAATCCTTTCATTTAAAGATGAGACCAAGTGACACCACAACAGGTCTCCAAATATATTTTTACAGCCCTATATCTGCTTCCCAGTTTTTTAGCAGTGAAATTCCCCAACCTCCAAAGGATGCAGTGAAGAATTCCACACTGTGCGTGACAAAAAAGTTTAGGCAATGTTAATGAAGTGAAGTTTCAAGAGGAAGACAAAACATACACTTTAGTTACGTTATCACAGAGATGGAGATAGATAATTCCTTAGAAAAAGGTGTATCACATTTTAAAAGTTAAAATTTTTATACAATATCTTTGTATCCTCAATTTTACTGAGGATAAGAATAGGTGCCACTATACTAAATTATTTACTGATCTTCAAGGTCACTAACACCAGTTCAGTAAATCATTCCGTGGTGGAGCGGGAGGTAGAGAATGGAGAAGTGAGGAAATCTCAATGAATACAGTAAAAACACAGAAACAAAGTTAGGGTTTGCTTCTTAGAACTGTTTAAAAAAAGTGCCTTCTAACCAAGAATTTGGAGCACAAGCAAGAGTTAGTTGAAAAGAATGTAAACAGTCAAGCCCAAACTTCGGAAGTTCACTGCAAAGTACTTCCTGTGTTGCAAAGAGAGCCAAAACAAAGTAAGGCAAATCGGCCTCTCACCCACCTCCAAGTAATTTCAAGCAGCCCTCTCACTTCACACCTAAGGGACACTGGAAGACCACGTACTGGTGATCACATAGAGCTGAGGATCACTATCTACAAAAAGGGTTCTCTGCAGGACAATTCTAGTAATCAGAACCCTCACTGGCTTCTAAATAAAAGTTTACAATTAATGCATGCAAACAGAGACTGAACTGGAATTTGAAATGGACAATGTGCACATTACCCAGGTAGTATAAATGAGAGGTGAGAGCATAATCATCATTTGGTTTACAATATTTTATAGGGTTACTGTAACTATGTTTGCCTAAAGAGCTCCAAGGAAGAGCAGATTACTCCACCTCAAAGTTATAATCAATGTTCAGAAAAACTCCAAACACAATGGAATTTGGGGTTCCAAAAAAATTATTTTCAAAGATTTTTCCCTCTTTCTCTCTCAAGCACTCTACCACTCAGCTACATACGTCCCTGCCCTGAGAAATCATATTTAAAGTATTCTAGAAAGGATACTGTAGAAGCAAAAACCAGAATTTTGTGAAGGTTATCATCACTGTTAATGATAAATGTTCTTACCTTAGAGTGCCAGGTGATATAAAAATACCTGGCTTGGTTAATTTGACCCTCTTACCCTTTCAGGTAGGAATTATCAACAACATATTAAAGTGAAAGCGATTTAGAAATGAAGAAGAGTCCCAAATCAGTATGTGGCAGAACATGTAGTAAAATCAGCCTGCAACTAAGTAACACTTCAAAACTGAGAATCAAAAAGACACAGGTGTGTATGCCTGTAATCTTAGCAACCTGTGAGACTGATGCAGCAGGATAGTAATGCAAAGCCTGTCCTATCAAGCTAGATACACCCTCTCAAAATAAACAAAAGGGCCTGTGGATGTAGCTCAGTGCAAAGCTACATTCAAAAGCTACATCCAACAAAATGAAACCAAGTAAAATAAAACAAAACCAAACAAAAGGCACACGTGGGACTGGGGATGCATCAGTTTAGAGATTTAGTATCTTTTTATTACAGGTGAAAACTCACTAATAACGATGGTATGTACAAATACATAAACCATTTTAATGTATCAAATACACAGTAAATTTTTATACTCATTGTTAGACATATTTAAAATTTAGATTTTTGAGTATACAGTCAGAATTTTAAAACAACCTTACAGGTAAGTCAAGAAAGCATGATGAAGTAATTACAAAAAAATATTATCCTAGTATAGTTACCAAGATCATCCCTTAACCTAAGTCTACCTTCCATTAGTTTTGTAATTATTCAGCACTTAAAAGTGAGTAAAATGCTATATTCTCTTTTGTAACTGCCTTTTTCATAGAAATGTATCTATAAACTGTAACTCTAAAGTAATCCTTTCTACCTTCTATGCAATATTCTTTTATTTTGACATCATTACATTTGGCTTCTGAGTAAATACCAAAATTCTACGAGAAATCATACTATATTTTGTGTAGGTTTCATTTTAAGTGTTTTCTGAAAGTTGTAATGATTTTATACTTGGCTTGTTTTTTTATTAGTGATAAAATGCAATGAATGCACATGACATGAATTCTTTTCCATCTAAACTTATTTTCATATCCCACAGTGTTTTGAAATTACTCTTTAAGTTATCTGCATATTGATTTATGATTCATATCTTGTATAAGGTAAATAAAGGGAAAAATCAACTACAAGTTTTGAAATGCAAGAACTATTAGTCACCAATTTACAGTAGAAATTTTCTCCCCAACACTTATTCTGTGGGAACTACTTTGATCTTTCATTAATTCTAAATATCTTGCCACAAAATGTCCAGGAAAAACCACATAAGACTTTTTATGCAATGTCCATGTTATTCAGGGCATCACCTCAGTTTTTCAAACTATTCCCTACTGAAACTTAACACGGAACTTAAGGCTGGGAGTCTGGCTCAATGGCATAAGCGCCTGCCTGGCAGGTTCGAGGTTGTGAATTCAATCCCTGGTACCAAAAAAAAAAAAAAACCTAAACTTAAGACAAAAAAATTTTGCAAATAAGTACGCACTAGCTGTTCTCTAACAAACTGTTATTTTTCAGACTTGACATTAAATGGCCTAGTGATGCTCATTAGAATTTGGTTTTCTCTTATTGCTATTCTATTTATTATGTGTTAGATATTTTTTCATACTGTAGAAATACTTGTTCTCTTCTCAGCTACTTCTGTTATACATAAGAAATCTTCATTAAGGGCTGGGGATTTGGCTCAGAGTATAACTTAGCACATACTAAGGTCAAACCTTAGCAACAAAGAATTTTTAAAATGTTTACTATTTGTGGTTCTCATTGTAATTTTTTAATGTAGCCAAGTACTAATCACAGTGTATATAAAAATATTATAAAAGCTGATGATTCATTATAAAGAAAATGCCTCGTATTGAATGTCCTGAGTGTAATAATGGAAAATGCCCTGTCAAACGAACTATTTCACTTTGAGGTGGCTACATTTCACCCAATCCCCAAGATGTAAAAAACTGTTCCAATTCATTTCATTGACCATATTACAACCACAAGGTAATTCCATATAAATTATCAGAAATATTAAGCCAATGTACACAGGTGTTAGGCTTCCACTCACTGTGATATGATCATTCACAATAAAGTAAAGGAAAACAGCAAAAAATGATTTACGGCTCCACAATGTGCTGCTGTGCAGAAAGCCAGTGATGTAGATGGACTGCAGAATCAAGACTTTTTTGGTTCTGAGACTCACTTAACATCTTTGCGAAAAAGGGTCCAGGAAATAAAACAACTCATCCTTTGCTCTCCAAGTTCCACAGGCACTAAGTATATTTTTTATTTACATTTATAATACAGGGAAATTAGCTACTCAGTATTTCCTGAAATATCTGAAGAACCTGGAGAAAAGGCAAGATCAAAAGAGGTTTCATGCCTGTCTAGCAAGCGTGAGGTCGTGAGTTCAATTCCAAAAGGTCTCACTTTAAAAATGAACTTTAAATTCATTTAAAGAAGTAGACTTTCCAAAAAGGCCACAAGAAAAGTCCTGAGAGCAGTGTCACACAGACCTGTGGTATGTGATTTTTATCTACAGAAAAGCTGAGTGAACTGAAGATTTTCACATGTGGCTGACATTAGGATATACTGTTTATGCCTGATAGGGTGTGGTTCTTATTGTTTCCTTGGAGAAAGGGTGATTCTAGCCTTTTTGGCTACTTCTCCTTCTTCCTTAGGATTCTCCTATTACTAATGTTGCATTTTTCAGGTTACTATTAAGTACTTAAATTCAAGTAACCTGCCTACCCTCCTTCAGGAAAAGACTGAGTGTCCAACAAATTCTTTATATGTAAGTAAACTATCTTCATTTTTCTTTCAGCACAACTCTTAAATCATGTGCTATACCATCTTAGGGAAGTTGGAAAACAATCCAAGAAATGCAGGGCCATCATAAACAGATTAGAGCAAAGAATAGGAAAAAAAAACTGAAGAAACCCACATATTGCGCATTTGCAAACTAGTGCCTTTAAAAACAAAACAAAATAAAAAAAATCGTACTTGGGTAATGAGTCACTTTTGGTAGTGTTTTTTCGTGGCAAGTCTATTTTAATTTAGGGGTGACGGCAAATGGATTGTGCTGCTTTTCAAGGTTGAAGTATGTTGAGAAAAGCAGAAGGGCCTAATAGGCCCACACATCAAGGGACTCAGTAACAGCACAGGCCTAGTCCCCAAACCTGTGACGTCAAATGGCTGCTTTAAAACACTGAAAGACAAGAGCAAGCAAGCAAACTGTTATAAACAGTTTAACAGATAAACACTAGATCAGGCTCATGATCTCATCTGGCAGTCCTGACTATTTCCCATCCAAAAGTCCCAGCTAGGTTCTCACTAATTGGGCCTCTCCAACCAGTTTGAGCAACAGGCTTAGGAAAAACTTAGGAGAATATTGAAAAACTGATAAGAAACATACTGACATGATACCTAGTGAGGTAGGGGGAGAAGGCTGAGATAGGCCATCTGGATACTTGCATACGTGAAAAAATTTGTTTAGTGAAATAATTCACCTACTTTCACAAGCTGTATAAATACAAAGAACAAAAGTCTTAACTGGTGCAATCTGTCAGGAAAACCTATGACACAGGAAACAGAGGATGACATATAAGCATCTGTTTAACCAAAGCCAAAAAAGTCTGTGTGTGTCCAGTGCCTACCTCCTCTCTCCTGGTATGTACTCAAGTTTATACTCAAGATGGCCCCTATCTGTCAACTAAGAAAGTATATTCATGGCATAGATTGAGCTTAGAGCACTAGCAAATGCTCTTGCTTACTGATTTCCCTTTAACCCATTGGAAGTAAGACCTCCATTTCACAGATGAGGAACCTGGCACAGAAGTAATTAATGAATCAACTGTTCCCAAGTTGGCTAAAATTATGTACAAGGCTGGAATCACTGTGGTATAAATAACTTCAGTGCTTGCTTGAATGCCAGGAATTATAAAGAAGGAAAAAATTTTCTTGTCTATATCAGGTTTTTTTCAACTGTGACAGACACACCAAGAGTTTTTTTTAAAACATTTTCTTAGAAATTATTAAGGCTTCTTATGAAAGTTATTTTACCACCCTGTTCAATCAATAAATTTCTTCAAAAATCAAGAAATAATTTAATGCTACTGCATATGTATATAATCTATTTGTCTTAATTTTTCCACTTACTACATAGCTTTCTTTGCTTTGGAACTTTGAATGATGGGCACACTTTCCTTCTTCAAAACAAAATTGCTTTCCATTCCAAAATCTGTGTACTCCTTGAAAAAATATATTTACCTCCTATCCAAGGGGGTTAGGCTTTTCCCTTTCACCTATTAGTAGGTAAAATAAACTGGTTAAGTGTAACACAGTTTAATTAATTAATTCCATTAATTAAAACTCACATTTGCCATTCCAAAGAACTCAAGTTTACCACTGCAATCTGTCAAAAATCATTTGTCAATAACCATGACAATTTTACTCCTCTAGAATAATTATGTAACTTTTTAAAATAAATCAGAAATAACAGGCATTGGTAAGGATAGAGAGAAACTGGAACCCTCTCATAATGCTGGTGAGAACGTAAAATTGTGAACTGTGGAATACAGTTTGGCAGATGCTCAAAAAGTTACACATGTGATTATCAAATGACCTAGAAATTTCACATCTAGGTATGCATCCAAAGTCACTGAAAATGGGCTCGAGATACTGTACACCAATGGTCACAGCAGCATTATTCACAACAGCCAAAGTGCGGATTCAACTTTGGGGTCCATCAACAGATGAATGACCAAGCAAAATACTGTGTATATATCTATAAAAAAAAGAATCACAGGCTGAGGCTACAGGGTAAGTTATGAGGATCTTAGTTTGATCTTCAGCACTGAAAAAAAATTTACATTCTGGTCAATGTCACATCGTGGAGGGTCTTCAAAATCATTATGCTACGAAATACCCAGAAACAAACAGATATATTTTAATATTTAGAATAGTCAGATTCGTAAGAGGCAGAAAGTAGGTTAGAGATTACCAGGGTCTAGGGAGAAGACAGAACAAGGAGGTATTACTCAATGCCTACAGAAGTTTTGCTTTGAGTTATTGAAAATGTTTTAGAAACAGCTAGTGGTTAATAGTTGCACAACATGATGGATACGATTAAAATACTGAACTGCATACCTGAAAACTACCAACATGGCAATTTTTTTAAACATATATTTTACCAGAATTTAAAACAGTAACATAGAAGCTGGGCTTGGTGGCACACGCCTTTAACCCCAGCAACTCAGGAGGCTAAAGCAGGAGGAGCATTGTGAGTTTGAGACCAGCCTGGGCTACAAAGTGAGTTCAAGGCTAGCCTGAACTGCATAGTGAGACCCTGTCTCAAAAAACAGGGCCAGGGATTTAGTTCAGTGGTATAAGGAACTGCCTGGCAGGTGCGACATTGTGAGTTCAATCCCTGGTACCAAAAAATAAAAATAAAAATAAAAATAAAAAATAAAACAGTAACATAATACAGTAAAACTCTCTGAATTTTAACTTTGAAAAGGGGAAACTGTATATGTGAATTGTATCTCAATAAAACTCTTTAAAAAATATATACTAATAATTAGAGACACTTTGATTTTGATCAATGAGTATATAGCTTCTGTGTAAGGTGAACTACTGCACTAGTTTTAAGTGATATTTACTTTAAAAGGCAATTGCAGCAATGTACCAGTGTCTGTGCACAGCCTCTCAGACGTTCCTTGGAGGGTCAAGAGAGCCAATTTCCAGCACCAGGTAAGGGAAAGCTTATTATGGAGCTACACATAAGCATGATCTTGCTGAAGTCTGATCTGAAATGTTAACTACAAATCACTCCTACTTGTTAAAATTTCTATTAGACATCAATGGCAATTTTGGGACCCTCACACTTGGTGTAAATATCCAGAAATGTATTATCCTAGCATCTGTTGAAGGTCTTTATCCTTGGACTTACTCAGCTTTCTATGTCTTTTTACCATTTCCACAAATCAGAAATCTTTTTCAACCAAGCTAGTATCAGGGTATTTGACTGACCTTCCAATATTATAAGCAAATCCTAGAAGTCATTTGATCTGTTAGGTGATCACCTACATCTTCCATGGAAGAGGAAATTAAACTACAGACTATACAGATAATACAAACGTGATATTTTGCTGTCAAGTTAAAGAATGGAAGGGATTTCTTCTAATCATGTGGATTTATGAGACCACAGACAACCTGATAGGAAACCTGGGTTTGGATTATTCTTAGTCTAACTTTGGAGACTGGACTATAAAAACAAAAAAAATTCTATTTACTTGGTTTTGAGTAATGCCAAGATAAAAGCTCAGTATTACCACTTAATTCAACCTGAGTAGGTCTTTTTCAAAAGATTATGAAATTGAGTAAAGCATAGACTTAAAGTGGCAGAAAATAAATGGATTGAAAAATAAGTCATTCTGGGAAAAGACTAATTAGCACTAACAACTGAACCAGACTGTAACCAACACAGAGAATAACAACAAAAAAAGAATCTCCAAACATGGACAAGCAATTCCCACCACTGTTACTATTCTATATAAAGAGATTTTCTGGATCGAGCCTTAAGTTTCTCAATAGTAGAATAAAACAAAACATTACAACACTGCATTCTCCCTAAAAGAATTCCAGGAAAAGCTTTCAAGAGAAGCCTGAACAAATGACATGAGAAGACAAAATTTTGTAATGGTACTGAAAAATCATACATTTTTAAGTCATCAATTTGAAAAGATGAACCTGAAGAGAGCCTGGTATGCTGGGTCACAGGAAAAGATAAATATTAGCTTCATGATTAAGTATGTTACCTTGAATGGGCCCATTTTCTCTGCAGAGGGGAAACTCTGCTCCATAGTCATATACCAGACTATATCATGGCCATTGGTCCTGGATGATGTGAATTAAACAGTCTGTTACTGCCAAAGGGAAATAAGGAGCAACATTCCTTGGACAAAACAAGTGGCAAGAGGCTATAAAGCATACAGAGCCTCACATGGAGGTGAATGCCTGCTACATCTCCAACCCAAGCCTCCTGACTGAAACACTTCTCTCAAGATCTGCTTTCCTAACTGTAAGAATCAGGGGATTTTAAAGGTACTCACCACCTGCAATACTTGACATATGAGTTAAAAATGTCAAGTAAGAGACTGGCCAGGAGCTCAGCAAATGCTCTATATTCACAAATGTTCCCAAGCAGCTGAAAGTCCATGTTCACTACTCCATAATGAAATCTGAGGAATTTCCAGAGACGCACAGAACAGATTAGACTTCTTTTATTTGGGGTTCTTCCCAAGTGGTAAGCAGCATTAATGCTTAGGGAGAGGATACTGCTACTGTATAAAGCTTATTGACAGTGAGAAGGGAAAGTGGAGCACAAGGGAAAGAATAGTGCACAACCTGACCAAGGGTCAGAAAACGGAGGTCTGGAGCTTGCTGGCACATGGGCCAAAGGGCTTAAAAACCTCTGTTTCTGGCCATTTGCGGACCGGGGTTAGAAAGAACTATGGCTACAACAGCAAACAAGCCCAGTCTGGGAAGCAGCGCCACGTGCAGGCCTCCGGTGGACTGGGAACAGCCAGACTCCAGCCCCTTCTGGCGCAAGGGCTGGCAGACAAGAAGTACCAATCCCCACCTTCCACTCCCGACCCTGTAAGCGACCTGTACATCTGGAGAAGCACAGGCTATGAGGAAAGCAATCAAGGCGAAATGCAATTGGATGCCTGTGATGCTTTGGTGTTTCACTAACATTGCAGCTCTAGGGCCAGTGGTCTGATCATAGGTTCAGAGGATATCGCCAAGTGTGTCATCTAGGGGGAATCTCCTTCTGAGGGTTGCAGCCATTGTTGATTCCCTATGGTCTTCTTTTGAGGTCCTATACCGTCTCTATTGTTTTGTTGGGTTGGGTTTTATTCTCTTTTGTTTTATGTTAAATTCCATAGCAGGAAAAGTTATTTCAAGGATAGCAAGATACGTTATAATAGCAATTCTGGATTTACTACTGGCTTGTTTTGAAGTCCTTTATCACATTCATTGTTTTGTTTTTATCTTTTCTATTCTATTCTGTTCTGTTTGATTTTTACTATGTCTGAAGTTATCTGCAGTTATTTTGAAGAAATCAAAAGACATTATGGTAACTGCTGTTGATTTCATAACGTTTTGGAGTCCTGTATCTCTTACACTGGTTTGTTTTGACAGGTTTTATTCTGTTATATACTCTTTAAAATAAAATAAAAAATAAATTTTCAAAAAAGCTCTATTTCTGATAATAATCTTTGAGCACCAAAGAAAATTGAAATTATGTTTATTGTACTCTTATTTAAAATGCACCCTATTCAGAAAGGAAAAGATTTTTGAACATCATTTAAAATCATTAAAGCAATAAACTTCAGTTATCTGTTTAAAACAAACTAAAAAGACCCTAAGGAAATGAGGTTGTGCTCCTTTATTAGATGACAGAGGTCACTGGTAAAGCCCATTGTTCTTCAAACAGTGACTCAGTGCTATCTCTAAACAACATACCACAAGTAAAGCAAGGCAAAGAAAGGCCCCTCCCTGAACATGCCTCAACTACTATTACTTTCTTTAGAGAAACAATGGAAACGACACAGTGGAAACATCATCCAACACAACTTTAAAGATTTAGAAAGATGTCTGCCTGGTTAGAATAAAAGAAAACAATGCCTATTAAATGGTTTTAAGTTTAAAACTGGCTTACACTGAGAAAATTCTGGTTCTATCTATGAAATGCAAAGATCATAGACTAGTTTTTTTGTTTGTTTTTTTCCTTTTTTAAGGAGATGGTGCTCAAACCCAGAATTTTATCAATACTAGGCAAGCACTCTACCATTCAGCTACACTCTCAAGCCATAAAATTTTTACATAAAAACATTTAATTATACACGGAGCTTTGCTATTTACTTGATAAATAACTAGTTTATACTTTATTCTGTATGAGAAGGCAGTTGTTCTGACCAGAAGTCATTTATTCAAATGAAGAAAGACTGGACTCTTCAGGAGATCTTTGAGTCCTAAGGTGTGTTGCTATGTGCTTTGTATGAAAAATGTCCAATCCACTTCTTCTTTAAGTGTATACTTTTTTCCAAAGTCTAAAAACATTTTAAGATTGGGTTATAACGACACCATTATGTTGCATAAACACTCATATAAATGCTTTCCCTCAGGTCCCCAACTTCTCACAATATTGTTTCTTACAACCCTCTCTGTGTGGTCTGCTCAAAGAAGCAACTGGCAGGGACAGTTGGAGGTAGCTCAGAAACACAAAGTCTGGTAACTCGTTGCCAGGAGCCTACACAGTACATTGGTATTGCAAATGGTCAGGTGGTCACTTGTCTTTTAGAAAGCAACCTATATACTCTGACCAGTTTTAAGCAACATTTATTCACAGCTGCTTATGCCAACTGCCTAGAGCACACAAGAGCCCAACTTCACTGAGACTTTTGCCACTCCAACTAGATTCTGCTTTCTTCCACAGTTCTTTGGCTTAGTTTCCTTAAATTGCTTTATTTTTCAATACTGGAAGGAGAAAATATTTACTAAAGTAATGCTAATAAAAGCCACGAAACACATGATAAACAAGACTCCTATACAAGTATCTCTACTCAATCACAACTGACTAGGGCCAGGAGTTTGGCTCAGTGGCTTAAATGCCTGCCAGGCAGGAGTGAGGTTGTAGCTCGATCCCTGTTACCGCAAAAAAAATAAAAATAAAAATAAAAATTAAAAAGCCTGATTGTAATTTATTATATTAGAATGCTGAATGTGTTCCAGGAAACCTTTACAGTATATGCAAATGCTTAAGAATCAGAATATGATCTATTTTTTTTAAAAAAAAAAAAAGCCAGATGCCTTAAAAAAGGAAAAAAAAAAACCTTCACACAACACAAAAAGCCAAGGCTTTGCTCTATTTTTGGCTTAGCCATTTAGAGACCAATGCTGTCCAGGTTGATATCTATTATCTTCTCTTGAGAAGACAAACAGCGCTAGTCACACCATGAGCTGTAAAGGAGCTGAATTAAAATAAACCTACATCATCCATTTGTCTTTAAACATGAAAACAATTTGAACACCTGATCACACTCCATGGAAAAAGCTCTTTAGGGGACTAAATAAATCGATGAATCCTTCCCTGTTAAATTGAGCAGTCATATTCCTTCTGTTTGATTTCAGATCCAAAGAGGTTCTCACTACTTCCCACCACCTCCTGAGGAACCCCTAGAACCTATCATTAGTGTATACTTACATTCAAAGCATTCTTTGCAGCTTCTGCTTCTGAGCGACTGTCAAAACTGACAAAACCTACAGGCTAAGGAAAGAAAGAGAAACATGAAAAAAAAATCAGCCAATAGCTGTCAAAGGTGATGTCAAACTGAAGAGCTAAGATAAAGAAACGACCACAGGTGATGGGTAGAAACAAGAAAGCCAGTACCAAGGAATCATGACTTAGTGGCTTAGCCAAATTTTAAACATGAATCAAAAGGATGGTGAGGGTGGTTCTTCAAGGACACAGCCAGGGATTTAGAGAATTAAAAAAAAATATAGAGGTGGTTGGAAGGTGAGCAGCAGTGAATAAGGGGAGAGAGGAAAATTTGGGTTGGAGAGGTTCTACTTTCCTAAATCAAATTCACTGTACCTCAGTTTCTTCATCTTTTAAAATGAAAAGAGAACCGAATCACCTTTTGGTACACTGTAAGTGCAAGGAATATAATGACACAATGATAAAAGCCCTACAGTCTCACTGCATGACCAAAATTACACTTGAAAATTTTCATCTCAGATCCTAAGAGATGCCTTTTAAAAGTCCTGTTTTTAATCAGGCATGTAAACCACATTGTTGCAAGTAATCAGGGGCCCTTAGCCCTTTAACACCACATCTTCAATCCAGCGGGTTGTCTGTAAAATAACTTATTTCTGATAAGTCAGAGAGACAGGTGATTGTCAAGTGTTCAGCTTTAGAAAAAAGAAAAAAGCATACAGGTAATCCAAGAAGCTTGCTGGAACTATCAGAGTCACTGATTACCACCTCCCAAACATCCCAGCTGGAGATCATAGAAGTACAAATTTTCCTGTGCTCATTTGCTAGTCAATGTCACCTTTAAAGGCAACAATGAAAAATTAAATCCTAATTGGAATTAAAAAAAAAAGTTAATCCCCATCAACGTTGCTGAAGAAGATTACAAAAGTAATCATTTACACAAAATTTTGGAATTCTTACCTGCTTAGATGTGAGCTTTATAAGAGAACCCTCATAGCCCTGAAAATAAAGAAGAAGTTTAGCCAAAAACAAAAACACACAGTGAAAAAACTAAGTTGTACTATCATCTTGCTCAAGTAAAAATCAGTCTTTTATCACTACTGACCAATTAATTCTTCTCACAAATGTGATCAGTTAGATGGGAAAGTGAGTGTGCATGCACACACACACACACACGAATTGCATACATGAGACCTAAAATAAACCAAGCCCTGAATTATCTACATTTCTCTTCTTTGTATTTTTTTCATGAAATTATGCAATGGTGGGAAAATGGGTGTATTTGTCAACAGATCTTTTTTATAAAATTAGGATAGGGAAGAGGGGTACTTTAATAACATAACATGGGTCAGCAAGCAAGTTTGACTTGGTCATACATACACTTGTTATAAAATAACAATGAAACATCCAAGCATATAGTAGGTACAGTTGACTGACCAAAACGTTAAAACAATCAGAAAAGGCAATGATACTGCATTAGACTGAGTCCTGCTTAATGAAGCAGCCAGTTCTCATGGTGGTGTTCTGACTGCAACATGAAAATTGCCATTGGGTTTCTACTCCATGTCATTCTCAAAGGAAATGAAAATATCCCTTCCTTTAATTACCTCTCTTCACTCCCACCCCCGACCCTGGTTCCTCAGGATAAGACTACCAAAGTGTGTTTATTTCTCAAAATAATCAATGGCTGGTGGCTTGCACTGTTGGACGGTACCAGAGGGGAAAAACACCACTTGACATGATTGACTATACTACACACATCAGAGTCAGATTTGCAGACTAAGGTCAACTGCCAGGGACTTTAATTAAAAGAAGATTGTTAGGAATGTAGCAAGGTCCCGACTTCAGCAATGAAGTACCTCTGTAGGATACCAACATGTTGGGGTTGATTCATGCTCACATCTTCCAGCCTGAAAACTCCATTACCAATTAGCTACTATAAACATTTTACATTCAAGGCCCTAAGCTCATGGCTACGAAAGTCATGATTCACACTAGTGGCTCTTCCTTTCATTTAGGGGCTCTCTCCTAAATATCCCAGTGGTTTCGATGCTCTGAAAGCCTTGGAGGCAACAGATAAATTAAAGGGCATTTCACTCAACTTAAACACCACTGATAAGGATGTACTGTGTTCTAAAGTTACAGAGGAACACTATGACTTTATATTTTAGAACAGGAACAGCAGTCAAACATTTGTACCTTGGTTCTGCCATGTAGTATTATGTGTAAACTTGAGCACAATTAATTCAACTGCTCCCAGTTTCATTTTTGTCCTTTTAAAAAAAAGAGCTGACTCACTTTAAAGCACTGTGATGATTAAATGAGGTAATTCATACAAGGGTCTATCCAATCAAATCTTAATACTGCATTTTGTTTAAATGTATTTTGGCCCTCCAATACATGTATACTAAAAATTAACAGTATTTTGTCAGGAAGATGAATTAGCTTAAAAAAAGAATTCATCCTTTACAGAAACCTGTCCCTTTTATACAACTGCAGCCCCTGCAGAAGCAGCTCAGGAAATTTTATAGAGCTGGCACTCTCCACAGAAGCTTCTCTTCCTTTTCCACCTCCTGTTAGCTAGACTTGTACTAAGCCTTTGTTTCCTCCCATGCTGTCATCAGTATTGTTTATCGTCACAATGGAGTTGTACCCATGGTGCTTACTGGCACATGAGCTAAGACTTTAGTTGAACCTGGTTATTCCTGCAGTCTTCTTTCCTCATTTTAACCCAGTGTTTTCAGCTATTACATCCTATTCTATCTTTCTACTAAGCTGAATTCCTCCCCTCAAACTATTCTGTCTCAACCAGGATGGATCTTTAATTAGAAACCAACACTGCCCACTGCCTGCCTAATCTAAGAGTGGCTCCTGCTCGAGACTGCTGCTGACACACCCACAGTGACCAACTCAGACCTCCTGGACAGGGACACTGAGTCCATGATGCCTTCCAGACCCACATACTGATGAGTACTAGCTTCCGCTTATTCTTCAGAGACCAACCTTCAAAGTTTCTTCTTGGTACTATGGTTATTTCAGTGCTAGTCCAATTTCCTGTTAAGGTTTCAATTCCATCAACATTAAGTATCTCTTAAGTGATTTTATTTCCATAGTGAAAAAAGACAGGCAAATGCATTAAACATTTCACTAACTACCAGGAAAGAGACCCCTTCATTCATACAAAGGTATCCTATAAAATCTTGCTTGACTCTGTTTGAAACTTAGGATTTAGGCTGTGGAAAAAGTAAGTGTCAGGTTCTTAATCCAACTTATAAAAGCCTATTTATGAATTTCTAAAAAAAAAGAAGAGTACTATCCCGACTAATAAAGAAGCTACCTACAATAGGGCTTGACTTGCATTACTGCATTTGAAATATAAGTATGTAAAAGTAATTTTGAACTGTTTCAAGACCTCTGCTTAGGAGTGGATCCTACAACTGGAGTAGAACAAACAGTGAGACCACTGAGGTTCTTTGACATAGATCGGAGACCCTGTGGCCAGTGGCATGTCCCAGTCTCACCCACAGCCATTATCTGTAAGACTGCTCTACATTAGCTGTTCAAGGCCCAAATGAGCCAGAGACTATATATCTGAAGTCAACTGCTAACTCCTTTACTCATTAGTCTTTTAAAATCTCTCTTTATAGGGTGCTTTGTTAAACTTTTCTTCATTCAGAAAGCCCACATGAATTATGTAGTATATAGTCTTTTTATCTCCTGTAATTTCTGAAAGACAGAAGACATACCTTAAATGGTCTGAAAAGCAGATAGAGCTCCCGAGGTTTGATATCCAGAGGAAGACCACTGACAAATAGGGTCCGAACCTAGAAAAACAAAATTTAAGAAGTGAGCAAGGGTGTGGAACAATCCAGAGCCCGGCTCTTAGGTGAAATCTCAAATACATATTTCTCCAAATATTCATGACTTCTATCAAATTCATGCTATTTCCATGACACAATGTATATTCAATGTTAGGACACCATTCAGTTAATTCTCACTCTCACACAGTTATTTCTATATGTATTCAGAGTGAATATATCCAACTACCTCTCCCTTTCCCCACTAGCCACTGCCCATTTCTAGAATCTGGGGTTGTGGGGAGGTTCCACATATTTAAATATTTGTGCGACAAAACGTCATGAGAACAGTGAATCTACCACTTCTCTGCCCTAATCAAATGGCCATAAAACAGGCTTCAAAAACAAAGTAAAATTTTGGTTTCTCCTGCTTGTCCTGCTATTGGTCCCCCTCAATGATATTACCTACAGTAAAATTAATAAATGAAAGATAATAGTAAACAGAAAAAACTTTTACAAAAGTGAAGGGAACCAATATATGGGTAGAGGGGAAAGGGAATAAAAAAAATTAAGATGTGTTATGTACATGTACCAATGAATGTGATGTACTATGAACGTGTACTAATGAAAAAACAAAAACAAATAAATGTAAATGTACAGTTAACAAGTCCAACATATTATTAAGTAAATAGAAGACAAACTGCATAACTGAATCTGCTTACTTTCTCCACTGATTGCTGCTCCCACTGAGCTCTTCTACTGCACAACAGACACCCAAAACACACAAGGGACCCATGAGGTAGCACTGGTAAGTCACTTGAGATAAAATATAGTGCAAGGCACAGAGTACAAACTAACTCCAACTAACGCAGAGAACACACAGGACCCACCAAAGAAAGCATATTAGCATCTAAATGGAAACTTAAATGGCAGGTAGGATTTTACCAGAGAAAGATAAGGTGAGGTGACATGAGTGAGAACCACATGGAGTGAAAAGCACAGCAGTGATGTACAGGAGAACACACTGCACTCTGGGGCCAGGGCAAACTAAGACTACACAGAGCACGTAGTGCCAAACCACACACAGGGCACATCCAAAGCCACCAGCTCAGAAATCTGATCTGGATTCAACAGGCAAGGAGCATTCCATTGAATTAACATTACTGCATTTTCTATTTCTTTGAGCCCCTCATTAGATAGCCTGCTGGTACTTGAAAGAAAATTTTGCCCAGCACAGTAGCCCACTCCTGCAAACCCAGCACTCAGGAAACCAAGGCAGCAAGATCACTGTGAGTTCAAGGTCGACCTGGGCTACAACGTGAGTTCAAGGCCAGCCTGAACTACGTAGTGAAATTCTGTCTCAAAACCAAACCAAACCAAACCAAACCAAAAAAAAAGTAACACTAAACTGTTCATCATGCTAAATACAAAAAATGTTCCCACCCAGGCATGGTAGTGCGTGCCTGTATTTGCAGGAATCAGGAAACTAAGGCAGGAGGATCAGTTTTAGGCCAGCCTAGGCTACACAGCAAGTTAAAGGACAGCCTGGACTACACGGCAAAATCCTGTCTTCAAATTAAGTAGCAATTAGTTAATTAAAGATTCCTCGGTGAGAAATACCTAAGATTCCTAACACTTTCCATTGATTCTGGTTGTACAGAAGCACAAATTAGTAAGGACCTTTCACAGTACACAGAATGTCAGAATTCTGGCTGCCTTATTTTATTATTTGTACTTTTAAACAGCTATCTTGAGGTATAATTGATTTAAACTATACACCTCCGAAGTGTATAATTTCAATGCATTATATTTTGATGTATGTATAACCTGTGAAACTATCATAGTTTAGATAATCCATTACCTCCAAAAGTTTTCTCATCCTTGTAATCCTTCCTCCCACCCTGTCCTATATGTCCCAAACTTAGGCAATCACTGATCTGGTTTTTTGTCACTGAAGATGAGTATGCCCGTGCTGCAAGTTTACATACATGGAATGAGAGTATGTATTGATTTTCTCTAGATTCTTTCACATTTACCTAAAATGAAATTTATTCATGTTGCTAAGTAGAAAGACTACGTTTTATTACTGAGTAGTATTCCGTTGCATGGATACAACAGTTTGATATGCACTGTACCTGCTGACAGACATTTAACTTATTTCTATGAACATTCACTATAGATTTTATATGGATGTACATTTGTGAATAAATATTTAAATGTAGAATGGTTACGTATTATAGATACATGCTTAACTTTTAAAATCTGTCCTATTATTTTATGACGTGGAACATGCTAAATGTTCTATGTGTAAATTCTTTTGAAGGGAGTCTTTTTGAGACAGGGTTTCACTACGCAGTTCAGGCTGCCCTTGAGCTCACTTTGTAGCCCAGGCTGGTCTTGAACTTGGAAGCTCCTTCTGCCTCAGCTTCCTGAGTGCTGGAATTACAGGCGTACATCACCATGCCCAGCTTCCATGTACATGTAGCACAACTGTATGTTCTGTTGTTGGTGGAATGGTCCACAAATGCCAATTAAGTTGATTTTTGTTTGTTTTATGTTTTGCCTTTGCTTCTGCTCTGTCTTTGCAACAGACAAAAAAGGTCTGTCCTTCCTTCCTTCCTTCCTTCCTTCCTTCCTTCCTTCCTTCCTTCCTTCCTTCCTTCCTTCCTTCCAAGACAGGGTCTAGCTATGCAGTTCATAAAGCCCTTGAACTCACTTATGTAGCTCAGGTTGGCCTTGAACTTACTTATTACATAGCTCAGGCTGGCCTCAAACTCAAAGCATCCTCCTGCCTCAGCCTCCTGAGTGCTAGGATTATAAGCGTGTACCATCACACCCAGCATTTAATACCAGCCAGCAGAATCTTAACTAGCATTGCTACTGACCATGAGGGGCTCCTGCTTTCCAGCATATCCCCCAACCTCTCTGACCATGGTGTACCAAATGAACTGTCTGTTCTAGCCAACAGCGTAGGTGCAGAGGGACTACCATTATACCCCGATACTATCAGGTGCTAGCTTGATTGCAGAGATTTCCACAGAAATAACATAAGCAGACACAAGTTTTAAACATTGGGGCAACGTATACCTAACGGTGCACCTTAGCTATGTGGCAGGTTATCAATTAGGATTTGAGGAGTCGGTATAGAAATAAACTACCATTTATAATACTGTTCAGAGGCTCAGTTGTAGAACGCTTGCCTAATATGTGAAAGGCCAGGGGTACATGGGGGGAGGGCTATTGGTCTACAGAGAAAGGTTTATAAAAAAATTTTAAATCAAGCAATCTACCATCAAAACCCACTACAGCCAGAGATGCTGGCACACGCCTGTAATCCCAGCACTTGGGAGGCTGAGGCATGAGGATTGTTTTGAGTTTGAGCCTGGGCTACAAAGTGAGCACAAAACCAGCCTGTGACTGCACAATGAGACTCTGTCTCAAAACAAACATAAACAAACAAATCAACTCACTAGAAATCAGGATTATCAATTAAAAATATTTAATATAAGTTATCAGATCATATAACGAGTATTATACAGACAATAAAAATCATGTTCAAGGAAAACATACATGTGGTTCAATTTTATTCTGTAAAGCAGCATACAAAAATACATATAAAGCATACATATTGGGAAGAAAAAATACACTGCAGGATATATATCTAGCGTTTATATGATTTATCCCTATGTGGTGGGGTAACAGTGATTTTAAAGCTTTTCATCAGTTTATTCACGTTTTCTTTCTACAATAAATAGATTAAATACCGTTAAATTTATTTCGTAAGATTAAGAATTGCCTCTATTACTTGGCTTTCCTCAGGAAATGAGGAAAAAGTCAGTATTTGTATTAAAGTAAATTATGAAGTTTATGGAGGAAACTTTCTTATGTAAATATTTCAGAATGAGATGTCAGAGATTCTTACCTCATCCCTGAAAAAGACTGCTATAATTGGTGGTGGAGTGGGAATCAAGCTCCTGGTAGGTCTAAAGTTTGTTACTTACCTACAGATGCTAAGACACTCAAAGCCAACTGTAATCCTGTCTGGTATTTCATTTAAACCTGGACAAGAGTGATGTTTCCTAGAATCTAGCAAAGCCCACCACTACCTAAGAAACCTGCCAGTGCTGGCTATGGTGGTACTTGCCTGTAATTCCAGCACTCAGAAGGCTGAGGCAGAAGGATCGCTAGCCTGAGCTACATAGTGGGTTCCAGGCGAGCCTGAGCTACATAGTGAGACCACGTCTCAAAAAAGAAACATCCCAGAATACTTCATCTCTCTCATGAAGAGAGATCTCTCCTTGGGCAGAACAGGTAGACTAACATGAGGAAATGACTCTTGCATATTTAGATTACATTTTTGAACCCAATTACAGGTTACTTAAATCCAAGGACATAATGTGTTTGGAATCCTTCCTAGACTACCTCAGACTAGGAAACTAAATCACCCAGATTAAAAAATAAACAACACAGATAATGTGTGTGTGGAGGGGGGTGGAGATCAAATATTTAATTCTTGCTTTTTTATGATAACTAGAGACTAGAATCAAAGGAATATTTGAAAACATTTTCTTTTCCTTAGTCTTTATACCATCACATATGGTATACACCATCTGAGCCATTTCCGAGCAATGCATTCTTGCTTTTAGCTAGTCTGTGGAAATCAGAAAGACAAGACAGGATCCTGACCTACATGGAGGTTACTGTCTGTGAATGAATTGAATATACAAATGAGCATATTAGAAAGCTTATTAGTTCAGTCACAAAATAACTAATAAGAAAGAACTCAAAGAGATAAATGTATAATACAAAATAAAAAATTGTCTTCTCCCAAATAACAAATAAATGAACCCAAATTTTTACCCAGAGCAGCCTTAGTTGATCAGTAGCATCTACAGACACAGATGTGTCTGGCACTATGCCTTTAACATTCACAGATATTTACTTTAAAAAATACACAGGAAAACATTTCTTAGTCAAGGACACTGCATGCTTCACAGAAGTTTGGGAGATGAAGCTGCTGACAGATAAATCCCAAGAGAGTCTAATGGATTCTGTGGCTGTACCTTGAACTTAATTTTTGTCCCAACAGGACTAAAAGAATAAATGCCAGTAGACATTGCTTGTGTACGACAGCAAAGAGCATTTTTGGCTCAGCCATTACTTAGCATTACTCAGGAGACACAGATTTTGGATAATACTGGTCATGTGTTCTTAAATGGCACTGCCAGCACACACCAGGAAAGACAAGCTATATGTCAGTGGCCAACTTCTCATTTAAAAACGTCCAATTCTATAAAGTAAAAGCACTGAGCTCCCCTGGATAGAAAGGTAAAAAAAAAAATCACACCCTAAAATGGAGAGGCTGTATTTCAAACAATGAGCATGTCTTTTTGTGTTAATAACCAGGCGGGGCTGGGGGGGTGATTACTTAATTCAAAATGTGGATACTGTGGTAGACAGCAGTCACATCCTTCTTACTACTGCATGGACATATAGTGTCCAAAGACTATGGACATTTTCTGTGTATGTTTTAGATCTTTATAACAAGGTTTTAAGAATCACTAGGCATGGTGGCACACACCTGTAATCCCAGCATTCAGGAGGCTGAGGCAGGAGGACTGCTGCAAATTCGAGGCCAGCCTGGGCTACAAACTGAATTTAAGACCAGCCTGAACTGCACAGTGAGACCCTGTCTCAAAAAGACCATAAATAAATAAATAAATAAATAAATTTTTAAAAATACCAAATCATCTCCAGCTTTTCTAGCTGGCCTTTTGAGGTTCCTTTAAAACTCGGGAGGATAGAGAAAGGCGCTTTCTCACTTTCCAAAGCAATTCACACCTGTATTTGAAACGTGGAACCTTTTAAATAGTAAAACCCATGGTGGTTTGTCAGTGTTCACTTATTGCTTAAGTTTTCTCTCAATTTATCACACTCAGACCCATAAATGTGGGCTTCAAAAGCAGCTTTCAAAGGTGCTGTTTGAATCATTCTTTCAGAGTAACGCTACCTTTGAGTACCAAGTGGGTAAGAGTCCACAGGGTCTTTTGCAGTTTGTGTCACAATCCTAGACACAGAGTGCACACTCTATCTCTTCACTGATTCAATAATCTACAGAACAGCACCGTGTATCCATGGGAGACACAAGTGTTTGCCTGCCAAAAGTTTTGGTGCTGACGTGAGAAACAAGATAGATTTTCCCAGCCACAATTATCCCATACAATTATCACAACATCAACTGACGAACACTCATATGTGACAAAAAGGCAGAAGACATTAGTACTAGTCATGTGACATAATTCATAAGAGAAAAGAGGATCGCCCCCCAAAAAAAACAAGAACAGAAGAAAAATTTAAAAGGCATAGACTGAAAAAAGATTGGAAAACAAAGATCACAAAAAATGTAAGACTATGTATACCCTTTAGCAAGGAGAATGACTAGTATATGGTTAGTAATCAAATCTCTCACATTTCAACTCATGATTAAACATATTTATGTATAAATTCAATTTGAATAAATGTAAATTAATAATTAACAAAGTATTTCTAGACGATGCCAAAATTCATCAACTTACCATTTAAAATAGTGACTACTAGATATCTGCATCTACTCTCATGGAAAAACCTCACAATTCTTTAGTGGAAGGGCAAAAACTAGAAGTTTTTCATATTCATCACAATTCTGAATTCCCATTGGCACAAAAACAGACATGAGAACAAGAGAACAAAATAGAGGATGCAGAAACAACCCCAAGCATATTCAACTATCTGATCTTTGTCAAAGGGCCAAGGACAAACAGTGGAGGAAAAGTAGCCTCTTTAATAAACTGTGCTGGGAAAACTGGGCTACCCACGTGCGGAAGACAACTCTAGATTCCTATCCCTCACCACATACTAACATAAATCCAAGAACTAAATGTTAAAACAGATACACTTAATCCCCTGACAGATAAAATAGGTAGAACACTTGAAGTCACGGGTATAGGCAATGAATTTCTTTACAAAACTCAAGTTGCAGAGAAAGTAGTATCATCAACAAATGGGATCATTTCAAATTAAAAAGCTTCTGCACAATAAAAAAAACCAAGAGTGAAAAGAAAACCTATAGAATGGGGGAAATTTTTTGTCAGCAATTCCTCAAACAGAAGACTAACATCTAGAATATATAAATAACTCAAAAAGACTTGACCCTCTCCCAAATAGAAGACTCAATCAAAAACCAGGCAAGTGAAACAAAGAGACACTTCAGGACAAATGGCCAATAAATACATTTTGCACAACGTCCACAGTCATCAGAGAAACGCAAATTAAAACAATATTGACATTCCATGTTACACCAAAAAAAATGATTATCATTGAGAAATCAAATAATAGCAAATGCTCGTTGGGCTGGAGTGAAAAAGGATCTTTCCTACATTGGTGGTGAGAACGTAAATTAGAACCACCACTATGGAAATCAGTATGGAGACTCCTCAAAAAACCAAACTAGAAATTCCATGGGACTCAACTATTCCCCTTCTAGGTATCCTTCCAAGAGTTAAAGACACTCTGTTACTGTAGTACATACATATATGTATACCCATGAGTATAGCAATAGAATGGATAATAGCTAAATCTTTTAAACAGCCTACATGTCCATCAACAGATGAACGGATAAAGAAAATGTGGTATTTACTCACAATGGAGTAGTTCTCTGGTATAAAGATAAACTGAAGTCATTTGTAAGAGACTGGGGGCACTTTGAGGCCATACTTTTAAATGAAATAAAACTGACACAAGCTTAGGTTTTGCATAGTTTCTCTCATATGAGAAATTCAAATTATAAATAAATAACCAAATAAAAAACAGGAAGTAGGCAGACAGATCTTTCTCAAAGGGAAGGGGATAAGAGATGGAGAGGGGAGAGAGCATATAAAAGGAAATTAAGATGTGTCATATACACATAGCAACTCTACTCAAGGAATGTAAACATGTACTGCAAACATGTACTAATAAAAATGACGTAGAAAAGAAAAACTCATATCCCCAGTTTATCTCTTTCAGTGACTTAAGTTAACATATACTCAAGGCATGGGGGAAAAAGGTATACAAAGAACATATACCAAATTACGGATACATTAATAGTGGGGAAGAGAGTAGAATTATCAAGAATTTTTTAAATTATTTATAAATTTGGAATTTAGATGTTTATAAACACATACTGCTACTTTTACAATGGGAAAATACACTGTGTTAGAACCAGACTACCCATCTTACATTAAGAGAAAGGAATGGAGGAATAACCAAGAAACAAACTAGTGAGAAATCAAACAGAAACCAAAACATATCTCCATCCAACTGTAAACATAAACACTGGGTATTCTTGGTCCAGTTCTGTTCTTAGAAATTTTCTTATTCTCTTGCTTATCCTTCATTCCACAGGGATGAGCTTAATCAAGCAAAATATATATTCATGTAACTTGCTTCACATTTCATTTCTGACCACAAGTCAGTGTTTCTTAATACTTACCTCTAAAATTAATAATAATCTAACAGAAAAGGGTTACTAGTGACCCTAAAGCCCAGCTCCAGGACCAGGGACCATTCTGGTGTTAGTGGGTGATTCCTGCTCTGTGACCGGCCCTCTTTGCACTAAGACACGAACAGAGGAATTCATTGAACGATCCGCCATCTCTCTTCTGCGAGGCCATGTAATATAAACTTGGTCTCAGGGCCCGGGATGTTAAAAAGGGCACCACTGACCTGTGCATCATAATTTCCGAAGAATAGGGTTGTTTTAATACACAACAGGGTAGAATCAGGGCCCTCCTCTTGCACGATTTATACACTGGTTAAACACGCTTTTTAAATATAGTGTAAGCGGTTTCAGTTCTTTGCTTATTTTGTAAGCACCAATTTAAATACCAAACTTCAAGACTGGACCTTACTGAGGACTAATGATCATCTCATTTCCCAAGAAGGTTCTGCTGGCTTGGTATGGTATTCTATTCATGTCTTGCCACCATGGAAATGGATTACCACAACCATTTAAATCGTCTCCCAGGCATTTCATTCTGGTTGTAGCTCAACAGAATCTGACCAGTCTTCAGTGAAGCTCCAATTTCTTATTGGCACTGGCTTCAAGATGGAGCAGGTGCTCAAGTTCCCTTCCTCACAAGGGCCACCTACTAGACTTAAAGGCCTGTGCTTTTCCCGCACTCTGGGAAGGTATGTTTCCATTCAGGAGGCCAGGCTGCTACAGGAACCAAGGATCAACTAACCATAGAATGAAAGGGTTGCTATGATGCCATTATAGACTCCCAGGTTTGTTTTATTAGACCTAAACTGGAAATTACACTTTCCTTTCCAAAGACAAAAGCCACCAACTTAACCACAGTGCAGGCCTCCCTTGTTTTGAGAGTTCCACTAGTGTATGCTCAAAGTGCTACTGAGGTGGTTGATTCAATCTACACAACAATCAAATTTATAGCCTGGCTTTATCTAAAGGTGATCAATTAGTTTCCAGTAGGATCAGGAGAAAAAGGCTAACGGAAGCACATGCAGAAGAAAAGAGAACTGTGTTCCATAAACTCATTTACGCAAAGCGTGAGCACTTTCAGAACATACACAGGGAATGGAGACAACAGCTTAGAACTGGGTTCGATGTCACTGTGTTCAATCTTTGAGAAGCCTATCCCAGCCCAATCAAATACCAACTTATAATAAGCTGGCTTTGTACATACCACTTTGATAATATTTCTTAGGAGCAAGTCCAAAGCTGGCCATTTCCCATCTAAAAGGAAAAGACAAAAACTAAGATATTTCTAGGGTTTTAGACAGCAATGATGTTGTAGTCAAGATTTCCAAGGGAACAGATTTAATACAAGACACATAATTTATAGGATTATTTTATAATATTCACCCAAAGAGTCAAATGCAGAAGACTGCAAGAGATCTATCCATGCACTAGAGACTCAAAGAATACAGCTGAGGTCCTGGATCCCACGGCAATGTCCTGCACGAATCCAGCTGCAAGCTTAGAGCCCACGACAATGTCTCAAAGAAGTCTACATCAAGGATCTACACTGCAAAGGCCCAGAGGCCAGTGGTGGAAGCAAGAAAGTCTGAGCAAGTGGGATGAAGGAACTGAGCCACCAGACTGAGGAATTCGCACTGGAGTCAGGAAGTGATGCTCAAGGTAAGCACCAGAGATCCCCTGAAAGGAATCGCAGCTATGCTCTGTGACAGTGAGGACCCAAGCTCCTCCAACAATGAAAACAGCTGAGTTCATATAAGGAAAACCAGTGCAACAAGCTTCTCCATGAGAATCAACAGTGCACCATCTTCTCCTCCAGTTCTTTTATGCTGTTGGCAAACAACCTTCACTACCCAGAACCACACTGATTTAGTTCAGCTGGGTGTTACAAGTTGACTATTAGTTAATCCACCACAAATGGTAAAGGTAAGAAATATGTTTATACAGGCACTGAAACAAGGGGAGATGAGTACATTAAAGTAAAATCAGAAATTCTGAGTTTTAATTAGTCTAGACAGGAAACCATCTATGTGAGAGAAAGTAACCTCACCATTAAGCAATTCACTTAAGTGCTGTCAAACAAAATACAGTTTTCAAGTCTTTAGCATTTAAGAATTTCCTAATAAAAAGGCAAGAGGCTTTTTACCATCTAATTCTTATCCTATTTGTACCCTGCTCTGGCTTTCTTAGTTCTTTTAACCAACTTTCTTTCACGTGGTCTGCTTTGTTTCAACCCTGGTTAGCCAAATCTTGCATTTCATTCATATCCACTGTTACCAGGACTAAAACCTGAAGTTTTTAAATGTGTGTATTAACCCAGTATACTGTAAGCAGAAATTTGCATCCTGATTCCCAAAAGTATACTTACCTTTATGGTGTTAATCCTACAGAGTATTCTAAAACTAAAAAAATGTCAAAAGATCACCATAAAACAGATTTTCCCATGGAAAGACAAAATAAAAGATAAGCAGAAAACATAAAAAAAGATCTTATCAAAATTCTCAGACTTCTCTTCCTCTTTTCTTCTGATTATTTTGGGTGAATGCTCCTTTACAGCTCAGATTTATTCAATTACAAAAACTAACTCACACCACACAATTATTCATGGTGGGTTAAATAGCCTGGGGAAAATATAGTTAAGATCCCAGCACTGCCCAAGGTTCTAAAGCATCTTTTGCTTTTGAGCAGCAGGCAAATTCCATTTGAAGAACTTTAGCCCACCACCCACCTTAGTTTGCACAACCATCCACAATGCACTAACAAACTGCAAAACTAGAAAACCGTGGGGAAAAGATTTGTAGAGGGGGCCAGGGATTTAGTTCAGTGGCCTAAGTGCCTGCCTGGTAGACGTGAGGCTGTGAGTTCGATCCCCCGTACCAAAAAAAAAAAAAAAAAAAAAAAGGAAAGAAAAGAAAAGATTTGTAGAGGGAACTACCCAATATACAGTTTAAAATTCCTTGGTGCCAGCTCAGCTCATTGTCAAACTGAAAGTTCTTCCTCATATGAGGACAGGGACAAGTATCCTAGTACTTGGCAGAAGACAATCAGAAACCACGGAATTAACTAAATAAATGAGTCAAAGTACTGGGAACAAGGTATAACTAAAGGGCAATACAAACCAAAAACTATCCATACCCAAAGGGTAAATTGTGACTTCATGCATTTAAAGGGTTAAGTGCTCAAGGAATATGGTTAACACTGTATGATTTCTAGACCAAAACAGGAGCTGGATGAAGAATTTGTGGGGGAAGCCAATGTCAAAATATGTTGATAGTCCAATTCTAGAGAGGTCCACATCAAAAGTAACTGAAGTCTTGGCCAAAAGCCGTGAGAGTGTGACATACTGGAAGCAAATGTCCCAGCACCAGTCAAGCATTCAGGTGACTGCAACGTTCTCTGAAAATGCAACCATATGATATTCTGAGCTACATCCACCTACCTAAACTGCTCCTAAATTCCTGACCCTAAAAAACTGTGCAATATTTTTGTTTCACTTTGGGGATGTTGGGTCAGGGAGAATCCAACCAGAAGACAACTAGCCTGCCTTCTTGGTGAGTTGCACAAATGGCACAGAGTCCAGGAAGAGAAAGACCCGCACCTACGCCTACAGCGCCCAGGCTGAGAATCAAGAATACTACTCCCCCACCCCCCCACCCTCCCCACTCCCCCACCCCTCCCACCCCCCCATCCCCCCACCCACGCCACTGACCTGGCCTGCTGGTTCAGAGGACTGGCTAAGTTGACAACAACTAAGGTACATAAAGCAACTAAATGCTTGTATTGTTTGGTTGATTGTGCAGGCCTGGGGCTGGCAGTCTGAGCAGCTCTTGGGAGTATAACAGTATGCAATGTGGCAAATATGGGGGATTCCCTTCTATCTTGCCTTTGAGGCCCAATATTGTTCTCATTGTTTTGCTTTACTGTGATTGTTTTGCTTCATTTAATATTGTTTTGATTGGTTTTATTCCATTTTATTTTTGGTTTGATTTTATTATACCTGATGGAATGAATGGTCAACTATTGTGAAGATAACAAGATATACTATAGTAGCTATTGTTTTCCTAGTATCTTGCTTTGAAGTTCTGTACCAGTTCTACTGCTTTATTTTGATTAACTTTGTTCTGTTATGTTTTGTTGGATTTTACTATCTTTAAAATAAAATTAAAACACAAAACAAAACAAAACAAAGCAAAAAGAATTTAGGGTTTGGTTCACCATAAGAGTTCAAAAAATATTATCCATGTTAAGAGGCTTACACAATTCAAAAAGAGGTACCAGTACAGCCCTAAGACTGGCTACATGTGACATTATCATACAACTGACACATAGTCTTAAAGTGGAAAAGACAGAAAATAGTCTGCACAGGAAAAGGAACAAGTATAATCATTTTTGAGCCCCAATAGCGTTTCTCAAAATTCGTTCATTACCACATTTCATTCTACTTCTTTACACAGTCAAATTTCACTTTGGCCAACACATGATTCTCTTAAAAATCCTTTTCTCTTTCTCATTCAACACTTGTGCAAAAAGGCAAATCTCTCATTTGCCTTCATTCCATTCCAGAGAGTTTTTTTTAAAACACTGATTGGTTTAAACACTCGTACCAAAGAAATGCAAAATGGAAACAGTAATAAATACTGAAGTGATGTTAGACAAATCAATCTCTAATCATACATGGACATAAATACATCTGCCCTTTTCTGACATAGAGATAAAATTAAAAAGCATGAATTTGCTTCCTAAAAGTTTAATTTTCCTCAATTTTATATTATTATTTATTTAGCCACTCATTTTTAATTTTTAATCTTTTTCAAACCCATTTTATTTCTAAGAGGAAAAAAAAGGAAAAAAAATTCAAAACACATCTATCAGGGGGCATGGTATATACACTGAGCATTGTCATCCCCAAATCATTCACTCAGAGCACAAGACATCTGCATTCAATTGTCAGAACAATACCCACACAAATCTTTCTCTTCAATGAACTCAGAGAAATCAATAGAGCTACTCATTTTTGTAGTGATGATATGCTAACTATGCTTTGACTAAAATCTTACTATTGTGATAAAACTTCATAGAACAAAATACACGACACATAACATGGGAAATCAAAATAAAAATTAGTGCATTTATTGATGTGAATTTCTTAACTGTTCTACCATTTTACAAGGTACTACACTGGTAGAAAATAGGCAAAGGGCATATGCTATCACTATTACTTCTTGGAACAAACATGTAAATTATTAAAAATCTCAAATATAAAAGTTCAAAAAGTTTAACTGTACATTACAAAGTCCTAACATTGAAAACTTTCAGAGAAAATATTTTTCATTATCAACTTTTTGTTAATTTATCATTTAAACTGTAAATCATTTATTTATGGTTATAATGTTGATACATAAATTATATCAACCATTAATGCAAAGATTAGTATCAGCTTTCATAGCCATTCAGTAAAGTTATTATGGATTCATGTGCTTTTTTCCCAATATATGTGCATTTTTATTTTAAATGCCCACCTGATTAAGATTGGTCTTTTCCTATTAGTTTTTAATCTATTAGGTTCAATATGCTAAAAGGCATTAGAATAAAAAAAATTTAAACTGTTTTCAAAGTATATTTAACTCAATTTCTAATTTTCCAGATATGGTTTTTCTCTTTGCTGTTTTTTTCCTGTTCTATATGCACATAAGTCTTTGCTGTTTTTTTGCCATGTGCTGTACCACTGATCTATATTCCCAGTCTCAACCAACTACTTTGCAGTGTATTGTAATACCTACAGTCTACTTAGATTAGTATCTATACCTCATTCTTACTGCTAAGATATGTGCAAGCAAATCAGCTCTCACAGTGCCAGAGACTATATTCCAATGACCAAATAAAGACACAACCAACATCCCAGATACGCAGTTCTCTTATGCCAAAGTTTCTCAATCACTCATATCTCACATGACACAGAAAATAAAATAGCAAAAATATAAATCTAAAATAGTTTGAACTAATACCAAGAAAAAGACTAGAAGGATCAGGTTGAGAGACATCCACAGAGCAAATGTACTGTACGTGCAGGCTGTACTTCCTACTAACAGGGCTTTGGTAAGCTCATCACTAAGAATCACTTATTCTTCTAAACTGGTTTCCACAGGGAAATTCATTCAGCCAGTATTTGTTTGCTTTTAAAATACCACATGGCTGAAAAATAAATTTCTGTAACATAACCTACTAAACCAGTTACTTCCTCTAAGTCACACACTAGTTTGAGATGCACTACAAAACCCAGTAATGAGTACTTACAGAAAAAGAACAAACTTCCAATCTTTAAGTTAGATCCCCTCCTGGTTTTCTGAATTTTGAACATCTTCAATTCAATATATTTAGGCTACAACAAAAATTCCCCAGCCCATTACAGAAACTATTCTCCACTAAAAACATACTTACTTGTTCAATCTAATAACCACCAGTAATTATGTCTACTAACCATTTATGTGGTTGCTTGGATCAACTCAATAAGCTTATGCATTTCTTGTATGTACGTGTAATTATGTAAAGCAATACAGATTTGATACAACTTAAAAGTAGGAATGCATGTGTCTGCTGGGAACAACTAAAGACATAAACGACAGAAAAAAATGGTAGGTTTAGAGTTGAGAAATAACCTAAGTTAACACATTTGCTTTCAAATAGATCTAAAATAATTTTTTATCTCATTAAGACATTTAATTTGGGTCTGAACAGTACTATGTAAAATTTCAAAAATTACAATGGAAGAAAAAGGCCATTAAATGAAGCTAGTTGTTTTAATAATGTTTCTTCTTCAAAATGAGCTGATGGTGCTTAGGCTCTGATCTCTGTGTGTCTCAGTTTCAAATTTTTACAACGAAAGTATGTAAGAGTTGATCTTGAAGTCACATTCCAACATCAATACTATATGGAAAGGAAAAGATTTTGTTAAAATCACACGGGGCAACACATACTAATAAAAATTAAAAATTAAAATTAAAAAAAAAAAAGAAGATACTGGGGTTGTAAGACCTCAGTCAGGAAAACCTAGCTCTTGGCACTGAACATCTCTCAATCAAAGCCCATTGTTCATTGTATCTATGCTCATTTAAATATCTTTAAATTGTTGCCAGTGTAACAAGGTAAATAGCCTCCAGTTACCAGGTTCAGCCAGCACCTCAAGACACCCTGATGTGAAAGCTGTGATTAACTCCCTTTGCATTATTTTTTTCTCTGTGAAATAATTACTTAACAGAGCATAGTGCTTATGCATACAGACTCTGAAGCCAGGCTGCAGGATTTGAATCCTAGCTCCAACATCTATTATCTGAATTATAATAGACAGGTAATTAACTAATTGAGACCTCAATTTCCTCAGTTGCAAACTGGGAATAATACTGAAACTTATTTAACTGCTTACGAGGTTTAAACAGTGAATATCCGCAAGGCATTTAGAAAAAGTGCCTGGCACAGAGTAAACACTTAACCAGTTTTTGTTAAATACGTAAAATAAATTAAAATAAATATGACCCCCCCTTCAATTGTTGCTGGCAAAAATAGAACACCAAAAAATGAAATTATTCAAATTTTAAGCTGTAGGATTTCATTTAACTAACTAGAGACACTTTGAAGTTACCCACAAAAAAAAGTGCTTTAATAGCCATTAAGCGGAAAGAATACGACCAATGAACAAATTGTGTATCACTAAGAACACAAAGTTTTATCAATACTGAATTCCCAAAGCTAGGCATGGTGCACACACCTGTAACCCAAGCACTGGGGAGGCTGAGGCAGGAAGATCACCATGACTTCCAGCCAAGCCTGGGCTACATAGTGAACACAAGGTTAGCCTGAATTACATAGGGAGACTCTGTCTTAAAAATAAATAAAAAATACTAAACTTCCAATGTAGAATGCTTCTTCATACTACTATCTTTTAAAAACTTGGAATTCTTTTTCAAGGTTTAACATGTGAACAAGAATATGTGTTTGCAACATAACACACCTGTAAAGAATACAAACAAAACAGCACATTTTATAGAAATCTGATCAATATTTTCCACTTTGGGAATCTTTTTTTTTTTTTTTTTTTTTTTTTTTTGCGGCACCGGGGATTGAACTCACAACCTCGCATCTGCCAGACAAGCGCTTGAGCCACTGAGCCAAACTCCCGGCCCTGGTTTTTGAGGCAGGGTCGCACTATGTAGCTCAGGCCGGCCTTGTGCTCGCGTTGTAGCCCAAGCCGGCGTCGAACCACTTTGGGAATCTTGAACGGCTTGGCAGTTTCTAAAACTGTTCTCCTACTGAGAAAAAAAATGTTTCAAATTGTCAGAACCTGGGGGCACATGAAAGATCTTTCAGAGGGAACATGACCTGGCCTGTCAGTGATCTCCAGGACCTGGTGTACCAGCTCAGCTCTGGCCACAACACAGACTAAGATACGTGAGAAAAACAAAACAGTTCTTGAAGTGCAGAGGCTGTCTTCTAATATGACCAAATAAAGACACAACCAACCTCCCAGATATGTGGTTCTGTTGTGCCAAAGCTTTCAATCACTCTTCCAAATGGCCACATCTAAACTATTATAATTTGCTTGGATCTTACTGGAAGAATTTCTCACTAGTCTAAATATAATAAGAAGAGAAACTTCATCAGAAATCTGAAAGACACCAAACTACAATATCCTTGTGATTTTTTTAGTCTTTAATAGGTTAACATCACATGCAATACTTTCTCTGTTAACTGAAACTGGGCTGAAGGTATAGACACAGGGCAGATGAAAACAGATCCTTAACGTTACACCCCAACACTCTGACACTGTGCAAGTGGAAGCAGTGCTTGGCCAAGTCACCCCCTAATCCTCAGATGACCCTTTGGGATAGCAAAGGTGTCTTTTTTTTTTTTTTTTTTTGCCAAATAATTGATTATGTGCTTGAAAGCAAGACAGTTCATCAGGCACTTTCAACTTTATTTACAATGCAATCTTTGATGCAAACCAGTGATGTTCAAAAGCAGAAGATAAACATGCACACGAAGATATATATCTGGTTTTAGAAATACATCAGTAACAAAACAAAATTACTGCTTTCTAACCTCACAATCAGCACCTCTAGCATGCAACTCTACCTCAAAATTCCCAAGTCTCAGGTTCTCAAATGTTCCACACAGTATTACTCCCCTGGGCTCTACTAAGTCAATCCTGAATACTTCACCTTGCTCATTTTGGAATAAAAGTCTTTGGGGTCTTTGTTGTTGTTGTTGTTGTTTTTTGGGGGGGTACCGGGATCGAACTCACAATCTTGCACGTGCCCAAGCAGGAGGTTATGCCACTGAGCTAAATTCCTGGCCCATAAAAGTCTTTTTCAATAGTTAATTTTATTTCCTAAGATGGCTCTCATAGTCTTGAAGTCCAAATTGAACTTTTCTCCAAAGAAGTTTCCCCAAACTATTGCAGTTCTTTCTTTCCTTCTCTCTCATCTGAATTTCACTGCACTGTTTATACCAGTCATAACTTACTGTTCTTTGATTCACAGACTTTAATTACTTCCAATTAATTACAAATTCTTTGAGAATGGACACGGCATCTTATTTACCTACCATTATAACTTTGAATTAGGGATCTAGCTTTAGGGATCTAAGTTTCCATGATGCAGCTGACATTTTACAAATGACACACTTCTTAAGAGAAAACCGTTAATTGGATAGTATTTATATTATTTTACAGAAACTGTCAGGATGTTATTTGTAAAAAGAAAAGGCTCCCTCTTTCCTTCTAATAAAAACAAAGACGAATTTAAACTCATGAAATAATTTATAAATTATGAGGATTTAGGTAACACTACCTAATCATGGGGTTATACACAAAAATAGATTCAGTGATATTTAAGACAGAAGTACCCCGAAGTATTTGATTATCCATCTTTTTCTCTTAATACCCAAAACACAAGGGATTATTCTCACCTTAAATGAGAGATCAACACCATGTGTTTCTTTCCAAAAGCTAGATTCCTTTTATAAAGTTCAGAAAGAATGACATATGAACTGTTTTAATTACACCAAAAAGATTCATTTTTTTTCTAAATAACAACAATAATAATTTATCTTGGTGGTTAAAACACATTCATGAGTTAAATTTGAAGAAAAGGAGAAAAAATGGCAAGTCACAATTACAACCTCTTCCTTTTTTATTTCCTACACAGATGCCTGACCTCAAGTATCCCATGTCTCATCATTTCTGTTATTTTCTCTACATACAGAATGAACATTAACTCTTTGTCATTTCAAGACATCTTCAAAGAAGCATAAAAATGTAAGACAACTTACTGATCAAGTATTTTTAAAATCCTGGATAAACAATACTATACAATAGCTATCCACATTTCCAGTCTTCATTCAATACACAACTAACAATCTTGCTCTTGGGGCAGTATGCTGGAGAAAATAAGAGATAATATGATGCTCCAAAAAAACACAGTCAGAAAAGTAATCAGCCAGAGGGAATATCATATGTAACTAGCATCTCTCACACAGGGCTGATAGCAAGAATGTCCAAAATGTCTTGTTACAAAGTAGATTACTGGAATACTCCCCAGAAATTGTGTTGTGATTTAGTGACTCTGAGGAACAGTCTTAAAAGTGTCAATTTTTAACAAGCAGTATAGGTGATTTTCATGATTAGGCACATTTGAGAAACACTGACAAAACACATTACCAAACACTAAGAAACGGTTCTAGTTTTAAAAGAGTATACAAACAACATTCATTCATACCTACTCCCACAGGGATGAGGTTGTGGTCCTTGAAAGCTCCTTACTGCCAAGTTATCATTGGGCCCCTAGGGAGACACTGTTTGATCTTAGAGCACAGGCCTTTGAGTACATATCACATAGGCAGGGAGTTAGATCCTTTCACATGAGAAACAGATCTGTAATCTGATTTTATGCTGATAACTAAGAGGAAATCACTAAATGTGTGGTTCAACTAGGGATATTTGAACTTTCATTATTAGTTTTTACTAAAAACAAAAGTAATAAAATAATTGAGATATTTCTGCAACAGTTAAAAGTGTGTGATTTTTGTGTTTGGAAAGGCAGAATATCTAAGTAGTATATACCCATGAATCAACAGGTATTAATTAATGAGAACTTATTACATGTAAGGAGCTATAAAGCAATTCACTCAAACTGGATGCTCAAACTTGAGTGTACCTATTATCATAATATTTTATTAACTACAACTAGTTGGTAATTCAGTAGACCATGCTAGCAATATTCTACATGAACAGCTGCTCAAATTTTTATGTGCAAGTCAGGCATGGTGGCACATGTCTGTAATCCCAGCACTGAAAAGGCTGTGGCAAGAGGATCACTGTGAGTTTGAGGCCAGCCTGGGGTATGGAAGTGAGTGCAAAGCCAGCCTGCACCACATAGTGAGATCCTGTTTCAAAACAAAAGTTTATGTGCATAAGGATCAGAAGGAAAAATATAATGGCTATTCAAAATGAAGATTTTTGATCTCCATTTCTGATCAAATTAGCGTGAGACCCTACAGTCTACATATTTTAAGCAGGACACTGATACTATTTTGTGTGCTCCACATAACAGAGAAATAGTACTAGAAGTCCAAAGTTTATTAATAAAGTTTAATAATCTCTTTCTTAGTTAGGCATTTACAGGAAAAGGGAAAGATGATGTGTACCAAGTACTTCAAACCAGAATGAGTGGGCTGGGGCTACAGTTCAGCAGCACAGCACATGCTTGGAAAGCAGGAGGTCCTGAGTTCGATTTCCAGTACCGAAAAGCAAACAAACAAACAAACGAAGACCACAAAATAGAATGAAGATATCTGTTAAGAACAGTAGCTTATCATTTGCTCTTAAAGACAGGAGATAGACATTTTAGAAAGGGAAACTGAGGAAACATTGAGATTTTGACTAGCAAACAATATTAACTATGAAAATACTATCTTTAAACAAATTAACACAAAAATATCTGAAACAACATCAATAAATGCCAGGAGATGGCCTCCCACTGTCTTTGATGTATAATAACAGTTTTTTGCTAAGGCCAGATGTCCTAGTACATATCCTCCAGTAGAGAACACTACAAAGAACTTCAGTTGGCAGAAATTTGAGCTATACGGATCATCACCATAAAGGTCAAAGATGATAGACTTCAAGAATTATGCACCAAGACAAACGAGAAAAAGATCACCCTTACACATTAACAAAATTCTTAAAGGGGTTGAGATGGGGAGAGCTAAGATAGCTGAAATCATCATGTGTATCTAATGTCTAGATAAAATGCCAGCAACAAACACCACCTCCCACCTAGTGATGCTCTACTTTGCCTCGTCATATTTAATGTACTTGGCTTACTACCATTTGAATGCCTTCTCTGTAAATGGCAGTATCTGGTTGAATCATCTCTGCAAATCAAACACCAATTATTCTTTCTTTCCAGCTCTCCCATAACCTTGGCATTATGGATCCTGGTTTCTGGTCACTTCTGCGTGCTCAGGAACACACATATTTTTCATGTAAGTAAGCAGTGATGATCACTGTGTTCACTGCACCTTCCCCTTATTTAAATTCTACTCATAGTGAACTTAGTGTAATGCAATCTGTATTGACCTCTGAGCAACACAAATGCAGCCTTGTTGAGGCACGTGATAAAAAGGCAAGTGGAGAGATGTGAAGGCAAAGCACTGGACAGGGAATGGTCGAGTCCTACATTCTCATGGTAATAATCTCTGACCATGGCTCCTGGGACCATTCATGGATATGACAGCTTTCTAAAGAGGCCTGAAATAATACTGTGACTACATAACAGAAAACAAATACCAAACCATTTTGTGGTGGTTGCAGGTAAATGACAATTTTTGGAATAACATTATTAAGCGTTCTCCATTCTCTTGAAGATCGGATAAAATTGTACAATTAGCAATTCGATCTGAAAAAACAAATGAGCTATCTTCATAAATAAATTTGCCTCCAAAGCTTGTGCAAATTATCTCCATTTTTTCACTTGTTCTCCATTCTTAGCAGTATATCCATCACTAACAGACTGTTTCCTGCTGGGAAACACCAGTAAGAGGGCAGTTTTCCCTGAGAAAGACACTAGCCCCATTCACACTTTCAGAGCCTGAAATAATGTGAAGTATTTCCAAAGAGAAAACTGTTTGAAAGGGGAAAAGATAATGATCTGTATCTATCAAAAATCTCAACTCAGTTCCTGTGCAAAACATTCTGGCTTTGCTTGACAGGCAACCTTCACATGACCTATATCAAAACAGCCACTAAATAATGAAAGACATCTCTCTCAGTCCTGCCTAATCAGCAAATCCCCAGAAGTACAAACCGTGGGTCAACAGCTGAAGTAATTCTTGATACACATCATCTTATATGTGAAGTTTATTATAAAAGAAACAATCAATGGCAGAACATGATTCAGAGATTTTAGCCTAGGGAAGTAGGAAAAGCAAATCTTTAGAGTCTAAAGGCACTGGGATTCAGGTGTGGCTCCAGAAATGTGAAATGCAATGCCTGCTTCTTGCTACACACCCAGCTACGAAAAAGAAACAAACTATTGTGTCCTGGCACCCAGGGCCTGTGCAAGACCCCAGGAGGATAGAAACATTTCTTCTGGCCTGAAAATTATTAGAAGTCCTGCTACCAGGTCTTCTGTTTTATTTTTGAGGTACTAGGGATTTTGCACTGAGCTACATTCCTAAGCCTTTCTTGGTCTCAGAGAGTCACTAAGTCGCCCACGCTGGGCTCAAACTTGCGATTCTACTGTCTCAGCCTCTGTGAATTCTGGGATTACAGGCACGTATGTGCCACCACACCAGTTTCTCCAGGGCTTTTACAGCTCTTTAAACAAAAAAAAATTAAGGTATGTTTTCAGGCAAAGGGAAACCAAGTAAATCAAAAGATGACAAATAAATCGCTATACCTGTGTTGTTGTAAAAGACTGTGCCAGTTTTTTCTACCCCATAATCATGCAGCTTTAGAAATACGCCACATTTTATGTGACAATTCTTTTATCTATTCAAGTATTATGAACTGCAAGCAAGACTTGAGACTGAAAACATGAACTGGCTAGAGGCATAGTACCAAGTCGCCATGCACTTGTGACTCGGGAGGAGCAGCGAGCCAACAACACCGGTGAAGGCAAGCACCGTGCTCTGTTCACAGCCTGCAGTCTGACCTGATGTGGCCTGTCCCATTCTCCTTCCTGAAGTCCAGCTCTGGGTGTAAATAGTAATAGCAAACAGATCGGGTTAAAAACCATTCAGCATTTATTTGTACCAGACTGAAACAAAGTCTACCTGGTAGAAAATTTCAAACTCAAAGAAGTCTAGCTATAAGTCCATTTCATGCTGAATTGTTTAATTATTAATTCTTAGGAACCAGCATGTAAGTGATTATATATTCTACCTCCAGGGCTTTTAAACCAGACTACTTTCAAACAAATGTTACAATGCTGGCTAGTCACCCTGCTCCTTGATTTAAAAATTGTCTAGATGTGCCACTAGTGGATTTAAATTTTATCATTTTTATCATTTAAATCCACTGTCCCATTCCCATATTTTAAAAAGAAAATAATGTGGGAGAAGGAAAACCAGTCATCATTTTATTTTGATATGGCAACCTGTCTTCCATCTGCACTCCCCAGTTAATACCTCCACTTGTTTAAAAGAAAGATAAACTGTTCTTTAAAAAGGGTTGGAGCCCCGGTGAGAAACAGGACATCCTAGTTGACTTGAAGTGTAACTAAAAAGTAAATTGTAATTTTTCATGATTTTCTGTTGAAACCAAATCCTACCCATAAAACTGTAGAATCCAGTCCTAGGAGTTCTTTCTAAAATAACGGAAAAGGACTCCGTAAGACAAAATGTCTAAGACCCAAAGATGCAAAAAAACATCCTAGAATCTGGCCTCAAGTCTCACTTGAGCTCATAATGACTTCACTGCAGTGAACTGCATTACACCCAGGCCCCATCTCTCCTTTAGGGAGATAAAGGGACAGAGCTTGGTTTGGTTTCCGCGCCATGGTGGGTAGTGCGAGGAGGACCATGAGAACTGAGAGCTTTGGGAAAAGGGGGGACATGACTGAAGTTGCTTCAGGGTATCAGAGCAGAGGACTAAGGCAGAAAAGGATGATCACATTAGTTTCCTCATATTTCAACAAAGAATACAAACTTAAAAGCAAGAGTTTTTCACTTTCCATTTTTTCTTTCATTCCCAACTACTCAACAAAGCATGAAACATACCATAGTAAATAAAGGCAGAATGTAAGATTAGCTCTATCCTCACTGCTGTTCAACCTTACAGAAATCATGTAACGTTCTCTGGAATTCTCAGCTTTAAAATGCAATTATGTACCAAATCCTCAAATCTCTAAGCCTAAATTCAACTTCAAGGGCAAGGCAGGCAAGCCAGTCAGAGTGACTAACAAAAGAACAAAGCACCCCCCCCAACACCCACGGATATGGTTCTTTGATAGTTTGATAAATGAGATGGGGGGGACAGTGTATAGAGTTGTGTAATACTTGACAAACATACTACCAAGCATTTTACTGTATGCATTATTTATTTAATCCTAACTCCAAGTAGGTGTACTTGATCTTTTCTCTGTCCTTATTTTATAGATAAGGAAACAGGCTGAAAATTTTGCTCAAGGTAACAAAAGTAGAAAGTGACAACGCCAAGATTTAAAATTTCTAAAAAGATCTGCTTCACAAATCCAAGTGGTCTCTCACCCAATACACCTATTTCTACCCACTGTTCTCTACAATTTTTTTCAAAGTTTTACAATTTCTACAAGTCACCTTCTCTGTTGCTTCCACTTGAAAAGCCTAGAAAGTAGTTGATACAAAAGGAGCTGTAACTTCAACTTGAGGCAACGAAGTCAAGAGAAGAGGAAATGAAAAGAAGGTTGGTTTTAAGACTAATACTAGAACTCAATGAAAGAGCTGATTATCGAGTCAACAGCAGGAACAGCACTAGGGCCAAATGCTGGGAACACCCATAAACATCTTGGTTTTCACCTCAGTTATGCTGTATACCCAGAAATGTGCACAACAACTTCACACATGTTAAATGTTACAGGTATGTGAAATACAGCAGATACAGGGTTACTCTTCTAATGCTCAACTTACATACAGATAATAGATCAAATTTTAATATTCTAATTAATAGAAAATAGAAATCATACAAACACTGTCTACAAAGAAAAAACATACCTAGTTTATCTTTTCAATGAGCCATTGTGAATTTCACTGTGGGGACTGCAATTCTAAACATCTTAATTTTTGTTTGTTTGCTTTTCATGTCAGAGCCCTATGACTCCTAACAGTATATGTATTCTGAAACAGAAAATTCAGAAACACTGTAAGACCAAACTATAGACTGCTGAGGCAAAAGAGTGAAATGGACTAAAAGGCTTTAGAAACCTCCTGTTTATATCGGGAAGCTATCCACAATCCATCATCTAGCAAAACATGTAATCACAAGTGAAGTATGTGACAGTTATATTAACAGTGTTGTTTAAAAATTCCCCCAAATAAATACCATATAGCATTTTTTCCAAGTGAGATCTATATTGGTGATAAAGGAGTCTAAAAATCACTGCTAGCTTGGGGGAGGGACATGACAGAAGACACAGTTTTATAACTGGCACAATAAAATGCTAAAAGTATGTATCTCAATTAAAGTTGAATATGAATATATTCCTATTGTGACTAAATTTCTTCTCACACCATACATTTTACTTTTCCTTTCTAGTGGTTGGGATCAAAACCAGGTTCTCGGGCAGGACAGGCAAGTAAGTGCTCTACCACTGTGCTTCACTGTATCTCTATCTTGTTTTATCCTTTTGAATTAATTGTGTATTCTTACAGTCTTTCCTAAATTAAGAATTAAGAGATCTTTTTCTCCACACATGACTTATTGGAAGAAAAATGTTTTTCAGAGAAGCCCAAGACCTATAATTTATAAATCCCAAAAGCTATACAACAAAGCTATCATTTGTTGATGAGTATCCACAATTCACCACACACTTCAGTAGCATTTTCCCCAGGATCCTGCCCATGTTACATAGTACTAAGTTTCAGGTGAGCACAAAATTACCTAACTACCCTGCTAATTAGGCCTATATTATCTAGTTGGGGCCTGCGCTCTGGGCAGAAGTGACTTCTAGGTTACGCCTTTAAAGGGAGTATTTCTACCTTCTTTCCTGGTGTTTAGTAGATGACTAGACCATTATATGGCAGCTACTGGTTGAACATGGAAAAGTATCAAACCACGTCTCTGATGAATGTGAACCCAACACACCAACCATAGACCATTTTCCAGGTTTTTATGTAAGAAATAAATGTCCTATTATCACTATTATTTTTGGTGGTACTTGGATCTAACCCACTGTACTCCACACTACTGAACTACACCACCAGCCCTTTTCAAAACCTTCCATGTTGGGCTGGAAGCAGTGGTGCACACCTGTAACCCCAGCACTCAGGAGGCTGAGGCAAAAGAATTGCTGCGAGCTTGAGGCCAACTTGCCTACACAGCAGAGTTCAAGGCCAGCCTAAACTACACAGTGAGACCCTGTCACAAAAAAACAAAAAACAGAGGACCAGGGATTCAGCTCAGTGGCATAAGTGCCTGTCTGGCAAGTGCAAGGTCATGAGTTCGATCCCAGGTACTACCAAAACAAACAAACAAAAAAATTGTGTTAGGACAGGGTCTCCCTTAGTTGCCTCAGTTTCAAAGTTTTTTGTGCTAAAACAAGGCCTTGAGCTTGTGATCCTCCTGCCTCAGCCTCACAAGACCTAGGATTACAGACATGTATCACTGAGCTCAGTTTCAATGTTTATTATTTTTAAGTCACATTATTTTGGTTTTCTGCTGTTATAGCCATGTTTATACTACACACGCACAAGGAAGTTATCCTAGTATTTTAACGATCAACTCGTTTTAAAGTAAGCTTATGACAAATGAAAAATTAATCTACCTATATTAAGCTGAGTAGAAGTACCTCATATCTAAGTTTCTTACTTACTCCTTTGGTTTCTGAGTAGCAAATCTGAAACAATGGTCTCACCCTTGCTTACTTCAAGATGATATCTAGCAATTTTGATATTCCAAGTTATTTCTAGTAAACCATACTGGTATGTCTTAAATTTAAGGTCACTGTCTCTTTCATCACCCAAGTCTTCACATAACTGTTTACAGACAAATGATAATGGATAAAGAAATGACAAACAGAAAGAAAAATATGAGAACTTCAGTATCAGATTTCTTTGGGGGGTTAAATCCAGGGCCTAAGCAAGAGTTACATCCCAGGACCTTTAGTGTTTCAAGAAAGAATCTTGCCAAGATGAAAAAAATTGCCCAGACTGCACTCCAACTTGTGGTCCTCCTGCCTCAACCTCCTAGAGTATTGGGATTACAGGAATGCACCACCAAACCAGACTTTTTTTTTTATGGGGGCAGTGGATACTAGGGATGGAACCCAGGGCCTGGTGCATGGTATGTAAACACTCTACTATTGATCTACAACCCTAGCACCTCAGCTTTCCTTCTAAAGAGAACTACTTTTAGGTATTAATAGAAAGTAACAGATACAAACCAAAAAATAAAAATAAAAAATAAAGATTTTACTCTTCTGGATTACTTGAATACCTATATATTCAGTTACTATGTCTATTTCTTGGACACCTAAGGACAGTAAGATCTTCCTTCAACTAACTTTGCCCTTCATATATTAGTTACTGCTTCCAGTACCAGGTTTATCTTTTCAAAAGTATACATCATTCTTTCAGATATTCTAACCTTCCTCTTCTGGTCAGGCTTTGACCAAGTAAATATATGTATTAAATGAAAGAGTGAAAATCAAAAGGTCTAATTATTTTCTACCGTAAGAACTACAATATATTTTCTATACTTATAGAACAATATGTATTGTATCTCTATACTGTCAGTCAGGCCAATTATAACACAGCTAAGAGTTCAAACAAAACATCTATACCCGACAGTCCTAAATTTAGAAGCCTCTCGTCTGTTGGTAAGAAAAAAATGTAATCTTAGAAGCATTTAAACTGCTTAAAACTTAAGAATTTCCAACTACAGAGAGATGCTGTCTCAAAACAAAAGAAAAAAAAAAAGAATTTTCTACATAATCAGACGTTGAAGAAATGATCCACTGGCAGGCAGTAAAGCTGATCAAAAGATTAAGCAAAAAAAAAAAAAATTAACAGGCATAAGGCGCTTCATATTCTTAAGTGCAGAAGCACATCAAGGTAGAAATCAAGTCACAAAGACAACATGAAAATTTTTTAAAAAATCTTTCAAATAGGCATCTCTTCAAAAAAATTGTTCTTTGAGGAACCATCTTGTTGGTCAGGCAAGAAGGAGTTCAGAGGAACACTCAACTTTCTTGTTCCATCTTGTTCTCTAATTTTTTTTCTTTTACAACTAGAAAAAAGAGCAGACATGAAACGCAAATGAAGTAACATGGAAAGCACACAAGTAGTATGTATGATACCCCACTATGTACACCTTACAGTACAATGGTTTAACTCTCTTTTTAAATAATAACAAACCAAAAAGTCATCGGGAATAGAAAAAATTTAGTTTTTACCTAACTTTTATACTGTGCTTACTATATGTCTGGCATTGCTGAAATGTAATTGCTAATTAAGCCCCATACCGCCAATTCACAGCTACAAATTCTAAAAACTCTGAAAGTCTAAACTTGTGTGTTTGACATAGCAGAGAAAAGTATACAAAAGCTCACTGGGTGGTAAAACATAAGCTTAAGTTAAACTGGGCATGGTGGCACACGCCTGCACTCCCAGTACATAAGAGGCTGCAGCAGGAGGATTGCCATGTGTAGGACCCGAGGCTGGACTGCCAAGTGAGACCATGTCTCAAAAAATAGCAATAACAATAAAATAAAATAAATATACATATAAATACATATCTACATATACACATATAGATATATCCTAAAGTAATATGAGATAGTTCATAGTTTAAATGTATGTCATACAGTGTAAAGATTCACACTTCATTGCACAGATATGCTTAATTACTAGATGCTTCCTTACACCTCACTACGTTACTTATCTACTGTTATACAATCTGAAAGCTTCTGAAGCACACCTATCTGCTAGGATTTCAGATAAGAAACTGTGGATCTGAATCAATTAAACTGCTTATACTATACCACAACCCTATGAGACAAAAACTAATTTACAATTGAGAAACACAGGGCTTTGGTCAAAACAGCTTTTAAGCTTTGGGGCTTGTTAACCCAGCTCAGAGCCGGGCCTCCTGGCCATAATGCTATGAAGCCTTTTCTTTTTACATCATGCAGATAAATGAGGCCTGATAACCACAACTATTAACACCGGACACCACTAAAGAAACTTTAAAAACCACAGTCAGGCTTCAGAGAAAGAAAAGCATTTAAGGGAAAACAGACCTGGGCAAACTCTTTCTAGTATTTTACAAACAAGCCTTATACACTCAGTACAGTGCCCCAAATCAGAGTTGAGGAAAGGTGCAGAGCCTGAGGTAACTGTCAAAACTGTTTTCAATATTGAGGAGCCATTGCTAATGGCGTGGACAAGAAAGCTTAAGCGCATACTTATTTCATTGCTTTTATTGCCACAAGTGGGCATTTGTGGGGATCTTTATTAATAACCACATCTAAAAAAAAACTGTTACGATAAGAATAAAACTAATGACAAACTGCATCACGCTAGCAGGGATACCTAAACCCAAGTCTTCCCACAGAAGCCCCAGTTCAGTCACTAGCGTCTACGGAAATGCCAACCTCTGACAGTCCCCCAACAAGGGGGAGAAAGTTCAGGAGCTCCCTTAGGAATGCCTAGGTTTGGGGTCCCCCGACGTCTCCACCAGCAAGTTCCGCCTCGACCACACACAACCACTTCCGCCACAATGGCGGGTCCTCCGCTGCGCAACCGGAAGTGCGGCCGCGCCCCTGACAGGCTTCCGGTCTTATGGACTGGTGCCTGAGGAAGAGCAACCCGAGGGCCTCTAGAGAACAGGCAGCAGGAGAGCAAAACAGGAAGCGTTCCAGGAAGGCTGGCGGGTGGATGTAATGGGAAAGCCGGCCCTCAGCCAAGAAGGTTTGAAACGGAAGATGAAAGAAGCGCGCCATGAATGCGCCCTCTGAAACTGCTACTGAGATGAAGGAGTGAGACGTAGTTGAGGAAAGCAAGGAACGGAAGTCGGTTACAAAACGAAGGACAAAGGTGAAAAGTGACAACAAGACATGGAGAAACTGCCAATGAGAAAAACGATAAATAATCTGAGCCTGTTCATTCATGCTGCGGCTACTGTTTGTATTTCTTGAGGGAGCATTTACCATTTTAAAGATCCAAAAAAGAGTTGTTTAAAAGCATTACCGAGGGCCGGACGTCGTGGTGCACTCCTACAGTCCCAGCAGAAGGATCACTGTAAGTTCGAGACCAGCCTGGGCTACATGGGGAGTTCAAGGCAAGCGCACTAACTACAAACCACACACACACACACACGCGCGCAGCTACAAGGGTTTCTCGGTCACCACTGCTCTTAGGTCACACATTTCCCACGTTCCCCTATCCAGGTTTACCGGGTTTTCTAGAAGATATTGTCTATAGGAAGCGGATTAAAGTTATTTTTGCACTTAGTACACTACACAGACAAGATGTAACTACTGATGACACAAATCGCACTTCCAAAACATTAGAGGTGCACTTTTTTCTTTTTCTTTTTTAGCGGGTTCACATTTAGGATTTAACAGGAAGGAAGGCAGTATGAGTGGAAAAGTGAATCACTGGAGATGGCTGATCCACCACCTTATCCGTCTTCCTTGACAGTAGTGTCTCTCGAGCATTTCCAGAAATGGGCAAGAAACACCCCAGTGCACCGTATACTTGTTATTTGTAAACTCTCAAGACATGATGAATGCTTTCTCCTCAATATGTTTTACTGAACTTATTTTTCCTGATCTGCCAAATTTGGGATCTTCATTTTGCTACCATAATGCACCACGTTTTCTTCCTCAGTTAAAAATCCACACATAAGCCAGGTGTGTTGGGACACACCTGTAATACGGGAAGTGGGGAAGCTGAGACAGGAGACCTGCCATGAGTTCGAGGCCAGCCTGAACTACTTAGTGACACCCTTGTCTTTAAAAAAAAAAAAGAAAGAAAAAGAAACATTTTAACTCCAAATTTCTAGAATGTACACAAATTGTATTTATGCATTCTGCTATCAAAAATTTGATCCTTATGATTAGTGTTTAAAGCTGATAGAAAAATTATAGCTACTATAAATAAGCAATGTTGGCAAAGATGTGAAAAAACGGAAACTTTATGTACGGGTGGAGGGAATGCAAATTGGTGTAGTTACCATGGAAAAGCAGTATGGTAATTCCATTCCTGGATATACATCCAAAAGAAATGAAAGGATCTGGAAGAGACACTGTACATCCATCTTCATACTATCATTATTTACAAGGTTAGGAGGTAAAAGCAACCCCAAAGATCCATCTACAGGTGAATGAGCAAACATAATGGGCTATTTATTGTTCGGCCTTAAAAAGGCAGGAAATGCTGACACATAACACAACATGGATGAACTCTGAGGATATGAGATAACTAAAAAGTAACAAAAAGACAAATATGTATGGTTTTGCTTATATGAAATATCTGAAGTTCTCAAATCACAGCAGCACAAAGTAAAATTTGGGTATAGTTGTTTAATGTGAACAGCTTTTGTTTTACAAGATAAAAATAGTTTGGAGACCTGTTGCATATTTAACACTATTGTACACTTAAAATGTTTAAAACCGTAACTGTGGTAAAAACTTGTGTTTTTGCCAATTTTTTCAATTATAAAAATGGGCAATGAGTGGGAGAAAAGTGAATGGGAAACTTTGTCTTTTAGAAAAATGGACATTCAAGATGTCAAGATTTTCCTACATAATATTATGGTTTTGAGATGTTCACAGCAGTCAGCCTATTTAACCTTCTTAGGTACTACAAGCCTCCTTGTAAACCATGAAAAAGTGCCTCTGTGACATGTAACCTTTAGAAAAAATTCTCAGAGGAAAAAATTTTGCTTTATGAAATAATGAAATTGCATTTTTACTTCTTTAAAACTGCCCATTCGTGACTCTTCCAACTCAACTAAGATCTTCCAAAAAACATGGAGGAAACAGCATATCCTTTCCTCTTGACTTTGATTAAAGAAGTCTGCTCACAGCTCATGTTAACTTGCTGTGATCTAAGAAAGAAACAAATCACCACTAGTATACCATCCATCAGAGTATTTTTGACTCTGCAAACATTTGAAATAAAGATCTCATCTTCCTATTTCTAGATTTGGATACCATAAAAATGATGACATACATTGTGGCACATCCAGCCTATTGATTAAGGCAGGATAGTATGTGTTTGTTACCTGTACTTGAAAGGTCTTTCCCCTCCCACCGTCATGTTAGAATAAAAAGCTAAAGATAGTATCACACAAAAACCTTAATTCTAGTTAGAGAAATAAATTTAATTCTCCAATTTCCTCTATGTAAAGGCAGTAAAACTTGTGCTTGAACAAGTGTTTCCTCAACCAAATCGCTTAAATTTCAGGTAAATGGCTTTTTTTTTGCTGTTATTGTTTTCCTTATCCCTTGCAATAATGACCACATCAACTTCCTGGTTCCACTTACTGTAGTTTCCTTCACTGCACAGGAAGGACAGAAGGGGAAAATCCACTTAGTTATACTCTGTATCTGATAAAGGTTATAATGACCGTCCTAAAACTTGGAAAGAAAACAAAGACCAAGACAAGCAGTTGGCCCAGTACCTTGACTATTTTATTTATAGAACCATGCTGATGAATTTATTTTACCAAAAGCCACCAGACTATCAGCAAGGGAAGAGGAAGATGGGAATGAATAACAAATAAATAACTACTATTATTCTCTAAGATAAACTCGCTTAAGAGATAAATCAATTCCTAAGTAAAAACAACATAGTTGTTAAAAACATTTCAACCAAAGAGTTCAATACAAAACTCATCTGAAGTAAACTTGTTTTTCCCAATGTCAGGCTCTGGTAAGATCAATTTTAATGTTTTGACCTATAATCCTGACAACTCTAGGTCAAATTGCTACATGCATCATGACAAAGAAGTATAAACAAAGGTTCCTTATTTATTCAGTTACATTTAGGAAATATTTATTAAGTGCCCACAAGCAAAGGCCTCTGTTAGTACAAAATCCAATCCTCTGAATTTAACACAATGAATTCTTTTTAAAACAAAAACACAAGTAAATCCTAACTGCATGGAAGAACTGCAAAGGCATCAGTGAGCTGTGACATAGGACATACGCTAACCTTGGAGAAGCAGGGAGACAGGGAGATACACCATGAGAACACTAATGTCCTAAATGTTGTAAAGAAATGTGATAGTGCCAACCTGTCATACATAGAAGGGTTTTGCTCAGGGTACAAACTCCTGCCTGAAAGCTAGCACAGACAAGCTGGAGACCCAGGGAAGAACAGTCACATCAGTAAAGGAACCGGAAACTATGACATAAAAATGGTTGAGGAATGTAGAGATGAAGGGGAGAGGACAGGGCTCAAGGGAAATTTGAGAGCACCTTTCAAATATTTTTAGAGCTGCCCTGTAGGAGTAATAGATTAATGATGTCATCATGCAACAAGACAGAAATAGTACCAAGTATGGAAGTCAGAGGAAGCCCCAGGAATGTGTAAGTATGAGAGCTGCCCACCGTATGAATGGACTCTTTTGGGAAACAGAAAGCTACTGCTACCAGGAAAGGCTCAGAGAGGTTAAGCAAAGTAAGATTTGATAGAAGCTGAAGCAGCTGTTCTATAAGGACAATTACAGTCTTCAAAAAAGAAAAGGGCTGATTATTAGAGATAATTAAATGCCAAGATTAAAGGAAAGGTCAGAAAATTACTGAATTTACCCACAGTCTCCCCAAGTTTTTATATTTGAGATTGATATATTCCTGATTTTATTTTTTATTGGTATGTTTTAGACCTACATAATGATAACATTCCCTGCATCGATTTAAATAACCAAATTTCTTTTTCTCTGACTCTTCAAGGTTATTTTTGGTTTTTTTTTTTGGCGGGGGGGGGGTACTGGCAATCGAACTCATAGCCTCACGCTTGCCAAGCAGGGGCTGTGCTGCTGAGCTGTATTCCTGATCCTGGAGGTTACTCTTGATGTGGCATCTTCCCTGACTCCTCACACATACACCCCACATACACATATCTCCATTGGCTGCTGTGGCTCTTCTGTAAGCTTCTGTTTGTTTGTTTACAGTACTGGGGGTTGAACCCAGGGCCACACTAAGCTACATTCCCAGCTCTTTTCCTCCCTTAAATTTAGAGACAGTCTCACTAAGCTACTAAGTTGTCCAGGCTGAGCTCAAAGTGCTGGTTTGTCAGTTGTGTGCCATGGTACCCAATGTAAGCTCCCAGTTTTATCTGTGGATATCATCAACATGGTACACGGAGCCCCACAAGAGTTAGGTATGAACAGAATTCGAAATTATAGCAAAGGGTTTTTAAGCATGTATCATGTACCATAAAATCTCATCTGTGGATTACGAAGATCTATGATTAAAGAGCAGGAACTGGATGGGCATGGTAACAATCTCAGCACTCAAAAAGCTGAGGCAGGAAGATCACTGTCAGTTCAAGGTAAGAAAGAAACAAGCTAAATCAAAGCAATATGTGCCTAGATGGGCCTCTAGAGGGCACCTATCCTAGTTTAGCACCTCCACAAGTATTAACCTTCTGGACCACGTATGTCTTCTGTGGAAGTTCATTCTTCGGAAACATATTGTAGGGCCTTTGTCATCTTACATTTTTATCCTAGCGCATATTACAAAACTCCCTGAGGACAATGATGTCTTTTCGTTCTTTCCCTGTGCCAAGAAAGCCTTCAGTTACTGGTTAAATAACATTCCATAATAAACTCACCAATAGAAGAAAACTATACTTAGAGAATTTTATGATGTGAATGTGTTATGCAGGTGTTATTTTTATAAGTCTAACAGAATAAAAATCTGACACTTTTATTCTTGGTGGACACAAAAGACCACCGATAGTGACTCCTCTCACAGAAAGAAGTCTTTGGTACTCCTCATTTCCTAGGAGTTGTGGGAATTAAATGATCTTGATTATATTATTGAGATTAGTATCACTCAGAATTCTAGTTTGAAGTTTAATTCTTAGAGACCATCCAGCATAGAACTCCTTCATTTAACACTCTAGAAAGGTAGACACTGACTTATTAACCTGAGTCTCTAAACAGTTTTTTTTTAACTTTGTCTATTTAAAGTGACAAAATGTTAAGTTCAGTCACCTCACAGAAGTCACTGCATGGTTTAGCACTACCTAAAATTAATGTTATTCAGTCATTTTATTCCTGAGGCAACTTGTATTTGGAAGTTATCACCTAAAAAACCATGCATACAATGAAAGAACAAAAAATCAGAATGTGGCAGTTCTTTGTCAAGTCAGTACATAACTATATAAAAACAGCTACCGTTTCATCAAGTCCTACTATGTACTGGGCAGCTGATCTGATCCTATGGAGCTAAGTCCCATAATCATCCTAATAATGCTGACATTATAACTCTCTATCTTACAGCTGACATAACTAAGACTCATTTTGCTCAAAAAAAAGTCTCAGAATACTACAGTAGATTTTGAACCAGGACTGCCTGGTTCTAAAATCTACATTCTTTCTCCTGGGCCAGGGGATCTCTGCATCATATATAATGTATGTAACATTTCACCGTTGTTCAGTCTGTTCTAGTTTTCTAGTTTCGAATGTCTGAAAGGCGGAAGGGCAGGAGTATGGTTCACTGCAATGGGGAGAGGGCTTTCAAGCCAGGTCCACCAGGGTTAAAGACTCAGCAACATCACTCACTGATTTGGCGCAATCAAGAAGACAGTGGTATTATGGAAAGTATAACAGGACGACTCTTAAGAGATGAAATCTTAGGGAATTAGTGATTCATAAGTTATCACCCTCAAAATTCACAAGACAGTTTGTTATGGTTTTCGTCTAAATGTCCCTTTCCAGCCTTATTCAATCAGAGGTGGGACCCACAGATGACTGGGTTACAGGGTCATTGCTGTTAGGAGGAGGGGAGCCTGATCAGAAGAGCTGAGTCATGGCAGGGGTGACCAGAAAAGTTTTAAGTGGTGCCTCGGTTCACGAATTTAATTTGTTCCATAATTTTGGGAAAGATGGCTGCAGCTGTGTTTGTCACCCAACACAGACAGATGCAGTGTGCAAACAAAAACAAAATTCTGCCAAAATGCTTCTGTTTGTGAATCTAATTGTTTGCAAACGAAAGTGTTCATCAACCGTGGTGCCACTGCACCTCCTTTTCCTTGTTCCTCTCTGGAGTCTCTGCTTTGTGTTCACCAAGCAGGAAGAACTCTCCTGCACTGTGCCCCTCCGCCACGCTGTCCCGCCTTGGAGCCAGCCAACTATGAGCTGAAATTTGAGCCAAAATAAACTTCTCCTCCTTGAAGTTGTGGGTGTCAGGTATTTTGTTCTGGTGGACAAGGAAAGTGACTCAGGCATAACTTTTTACTGGGACCTGATAAATTATTCCAAACTCTGTATGACAACCCTAGACAGAGAAAATATACCCAAGATATAAAAGATACTTTAAGATCCAAACTGGGTCTAGTGACAAACACCTTTATTAGGGAGACTGAAGCAGGAGGATTGGAAGTTTGAGCCCAGTCTGAACTACACAGTGAGACCCTGTCTCAAACAAGACCAACAACCAAAATGAAATTCCAACATAAAGCCCTCTATTTTGCCTCCCTTGTGGGTGTTTATTTTGTTTCACAATTAAGTAGCATTGGAAGAGTCAATTTTTTCAACATTCTGGAAAGTCATCTTAAATTAGGCCCCGGAAAGAAATGGAATCTCTTTTAGTAATGACTTGTTTTCTTTGAAAGTTCATGTTTGGGTCAGCCAAGTTTTAAACGGCAAAATTATATTGTGCTGTTCATCGAGTTTGGGGGTGGGGTGGGGGTGAGGCTGCTGGCCATGTGGATCACTGTAGGATAGCTTATCTGATTTCTAAACTAAAAGAGGGTCTATTCTTAGGCAAAAGACATCATTTTAGAGGAGCAGAAACTTACACTGAGTTTCTCCTGAATGTTCCACATGGGAAAGTTCAAGAAAAGTGTAACTCTCCAAATAAAAGTTGTTTGCAGAGCTTGCGTGATTTTTCCTGGGTCAATGGAATGTCTAAGATAAAAGGTTTATCTTTTCTTGTTATCTTATGTTGCAATTTAGGCAGAAAACAACCATGCAATGATTTTTTTTTATTTATTCTTTGCCTTGTTCCAACAAGAACGAAACAGTACATAATAACAAATAAAGATATTGCTAAATTATGAATGACCCAGAAATTTTATGTGCTTTTACTGTGAGAGCTATGGCCCTAATTTTAAATTTTTAGTTATTGTAAGCCTACACACCATACTATTAATTAAGACCACCTGACTTTAATATTGCTACCTTTTAATGTGTCTGCTACCATAAGGGTGATCACTGTGATAGGAAAGCAAATCAAGAAAACGGCATGAGACAGGCAAGTGACTGTCAAAGGATACAATCATACCACTCAGGAAGGCTTTAATAAACCTTTGGCATCAACACCCTTCCCAACACAGCTGTCACCAGCAACTCTGGTCAGTACTGCATCACCAGAGCGCCTGGTAAAAGCTTTTTAATTTTTTTGTGGCACTGGGTCTTGCTTTTCTCTGAATTTATCCTCCGCCCCTTTTAAATTTTTGTATTTTGAGACAGAGTCAGTAAATTACCTGGGCTGGGGTTGAACTTACAATGCTTGTGCCTCAGACTCCAGAAAGTTGGTTTTTTTTTTTTTTTGGTTCACTTGTTTTAAAGAGGAAAAGGTATAATGCAACCCAGCAGAGTGCCTGTGTATGTAATTCCAGCACTCTGGAAGGATGAGGCAGGAAGATGACCAGTTTGAGCCCAGGATGGAAACCTGGCAAGACCCTCTCAAAAGAAAAGGGACAGGTACATAGTTCAGTACAAAGACTCTGGGTTCAATCCCAGGTAACCCCACCCTGCTCCAAAAAAAGTATAATGCAAATGAGATGCAGAGCTAAGTGTCTGCAGTTTTTCATCTAACCAGATACTCAGAGTACCTCATCAGACAAAGGGGTAAAAAACAGTTACTTTTTGGCACCACAGTCAGTTTATTTTAAAAAGCCATAGGATTACTTCAAACTTCAAACGAGAGATGAGTTGGGGGGGAAGGTTTTTGTAAAGTAAAACAAAAACATTTTACTCTTGACACAGAATTTATTACATAACCAGTAATAGGGATGCTGATAAGTACCATTATTAAAAGAAAGAAGAGATCAAAGTGAGTGGGAGTAGGCCTTGGCTCTAGACTCCAAGTCAAGCAATCCTTCCTATGAAACTGGAGCTGCCCCTTGCCCGGTGACAGCCCTATGCCAAACCATAAAAACAAGGACCAACTTGCTGTCTTTTCTCCACCTGGATGCACGATGCCTGTCCTGTGGAAGTCTGGGTAGAATAACATACAAGTCCTAGTGAACTCACTGTAAACCCACTCCTTTATCTCCTGCTCATTTCAAAGAAATACCAGTGACTGAGACCATTAAAGTGTGTTTTCAAATCACTGCCCAAAAAAAAAAAAAAACTGCAATTTACATATTAAAAATAAATCATACTCACAAATGTTTTCTTATCCTATACTAGGATATTTGCTTTTTATTACCCTCACCAAATAAGATAAAGCCTTTTTGATGTGTATATGTGTGAGTTTTAAATTCTAGCGGCTTGTACAGAGTTCTAACGCATGGGTAATTGATATAAGTTTTCAGAATACATGACCTATAACATAGATTGTTTTTTAAATTTACCATACTTTCATCCTAAGTAAATGAAGATGAGGCACAAGCTAGAATCTTGGCCTTTAGGAGAAACTACTAAGTATAATGTTATAGTATATGTCCTCTGAAGCTACACACAATTATACAAGTATAAAAAGGTTACTACATGACTAGTCCATGGAATTCAATTAATACCTGGCATAGCTACTAGGAATACTACTCTCTCAACACAGCATTTAAAGATAGGTCATTTTCTTCCTTCTTCACTTCCCCCGTGGCAAGGGATGGCCTT